>JAHZMT010001449.1:0-37105 GCA_027743785.1 Sinhomidia bicolor
GAGAGAGAGAGAGAGAGGATGAGCATTCCTCCTTGCTGGCAAGTCTACAGAGACTCCCCAGCCAACAGATCTGGTATATTTGAAACGACAAAATACGTAATAAGAATATGTTAGCGAATTTCCTGTAAAGATTTTCTCTCCCAAAATAAAAGACAAGTCAGTATTCACAGTACACACAGAGTAGGTAGTATGCGTGCCTACCAAATTTCTTCGTTCTTCAATTCACATCGTGTGACTTTGATAGCTCTCCTTCCACTTTCCGTCTTCTTGCTTATTTTTCACTCAATTTTTTTTTGAAAAAAACTTGATATCCGCGTATTTAAACTATAGCACCACTTCTAGCTACTTGGAGAGTCACATTGTTGTGCACTTGAGTTGCGAGAACTGAGACAGGTTGGCTAATGCATAACAAACAACAGGGTATCATGAGTGGAATTGGATTGGATTTCCAGAAACTTGTTGTGCTTCAAGCATATGATCTAGGCACGTCCTCCTCGTCTTCTCAACACGAACCTTGCTTGTTCTTCTTCTTGGAGAAAGTAATTTGAGCATTAATAATAAGAATACGAATAAATGTACATACAACGACAGAGCACAGAGAGTTTTCACTCTACTCCTCTGAGACGTCATATGTATATATATACCTAAATATATACATATATACATATGACGTACACAAACTGCGTATCGTAATCATGCATAGTTCCCATATTTCTTAGACGTTGCTTCCCTGCTGCTGCTGTATTGGTACCCGCAACAGAACATTATCGCCTTTGTCAACCTACTTTTATCTGTCATAAATGTGAAGCCTATATATAGTTTGAATGATGTTGATGTGATTTTTTTTTCATTCAATTGAAATGATCTTCTTGGTGTAGAACAGTCAAGGTGATTGACATCTTGTCTTGTTTTGTATGCATGTACATATAGGCATATATAACTTGAACTTTAGAACAAGACAAACAGATGTTCTTACGTAAACGTATAGTGTGCGAGTAGTACGTGAGTAAAGTAAATTAAAACGCGACATGAAAAGAAGAAAAGAAAGAAAGCAGCAACGCTATTCAAATTAGATTTTATTTGTTTGACCAAGTCAACACAGACCATTATTTCCTCTATTATTGATAGGCTGAAACTAGACACTGAAACAAATCACACGTTCTTTATTATTGCTTTTTTTATTTTTCAAAATGTATTGACACTCTACCTGAAATTGTATCCAATCTGTGTTTGGCTAGTGCTACATACATATTATATTGAATAATACGTACACCATGCACTCCATTTACATTTTTGGGGAAAACATATCAACCAAGCACCATTCCTCATTCGGACAGACCCTTCTTCTTCGAAAGGATTTTATTCATGACATAAAAATCGCCGTCCTTACGAATTGTCTTGACACATTGAATGGGTCACTAGTGTACCACATACCAATTTTGTTCTATCTTTTCCAACTGCCCCTTCACTTGTTTCTATATCCACTTCATGTCTCTTCACAGATCTCGCTGACTTTTCGTCCCCTTTTCCCTCTTCATTCAGATTAGTTAGAAGACAGACATGCACACAGATATGTAAGTAGAAGATTGGGGAGAAAGATTTCCATGTAAAAAAAGATTTAGGACTGTCGCATCTTATAGAGTAGAAAGTTCAGCAGTTAATTTTATTTTTTTCCTCTTTTCAAAAAAATTACGACTTAATCTTTCACAACGCCATGGTTCTCATTACGTATGCTTTGAAACTGCACTATAGTGACTGGACCTTTGATATATGCTTCTTTTTGAAATGTATATTTTCTACTCAATTCAATCATTTTTCTTGTCAAGCTGAAGAAGAACACAAATAGGATGAATGAGCGAGTAGGTATGCATGTTACCAATAATAAATTGAACTCACCCCCAGCACACCAAATCTTTTCCATTACCACAACTTCTCCTCCAACTACGCCAGTGTGCTAATCTCTAAAAAGCTTTATCAACTTTATTCTTCTTGTCTCGTCAACATTGCATCATACTCTCCTCAGCTTGTTTTCACACTTGTCGCTGCTCATCCCAAACCTTCTCATAACCATCCTGATGAAGAGTATCGGATTGAAAGGCGAAAACTTTGTTTCTTCTCGTGAAACTTCAAATGGTAGAAAGGCATTTTCTTCCACAAAAGCAGTGGTAGAAGGAGGAGAAGGGGAGTGTTTTGTGTGTGTGTACATGTATATATTTTTTTGCATTGTAAACGTAGTGCTTACCTAGACAAAAGTTAAAATAAGTACATGACAGAGAGGGCGGTAGTTTGCTGCAAAGTGAAGAGTTATGGCAAAATTGGGTGAAAGGAGTGTGTACAAGTACATGGATGAAGTTTTCTCTATAGGGTATACATACATGAACAGAATGCTATACGCTCTTGTCTTGTCTAGATTTATTTTGTGAGACGGACGTGGGGCAATAGAAGGGAAATAGAAGACTTTTTATATATGTATCTATAGGATGCTACAGTAAAATGAAATCCTATGGAGTTGCCCGCTTCTATTTCGAAATTATTTTTACAGCTCTCCCATCACTTTTCTCACTTTCTTTTTACACTAAGTATATATTCTACACACCTTGCTTGACCCTTTCGGTATTATGTGTTTTTTGTGCAGTTTAACGCTACCCTTTTCTTTAGCATTCTGCTTTGTAATACATATAAACACGCTTGTTGCCCCAGAGTTGACTATGGGATGAAAACGGAAGAAAATAAAGTTGTCTGTTTTCTTGCGTCTCTCTTTCTCGCTCTCACTTTATTTTTTTCTATAGTAAATGCACAAACACACTGCATCCAGCAGCAGTAACTTAGAATTTAGAAACTTCAATGTGATTAAGTAGAACTACAAAATATTTACTTTAGTGAAAATGTAGCCAAACTATACTCTTCTCTCATCTGTGCATGTTCAATTTGTGTTGTATTGTATGGTCACCTCTACACCCACACTCATAAATAGATAGATGGATCCTCTCTCTCTCTCTCTCTCGCTTTCTCTCTTCCACTCTTCGTTTCACTAGATTCATGAATAAACATAAGCATGACAGAAAGAAGAGGAGGGGGAGGAGGAGGACATACGTACATATTGCAAATAAAAAGAGAAAGGCTGGAGGCATGGTGGAGCATTAGGTGTTACGTTACAGGAGACTGGTGGTGGTGGCGGCGGTGGCGGTGGTGGCATAGCACGTTTCACACACTCGCATTGAACGAACAGTTGTTGCTACTTGTAAATTTGTATATCTTTTGTCTAATTCACGCTTATATAGTCACCCTGTTGTTCCGGCATTACATCAAACAAAGTTGATCACACAAACAGAGGATGAATGAGGTTGAGGCTAATGAAAGGATTCAAAGTAGTTTAGAAGAAGAAAATATGGTAGTGACTCCACTGGTTATATTATCATCAGCTTATTGTAAGTAGCAGTCAGCGTAATGTTTTAACTGGTGATTTTCTGACTTGTTCAATGAAAAGTGAAACTTGCACAACTTGACACTTTCTTTCTATTTCTACCTATATATGAACGTGTCAAAGACAAGAAATAAACTTAAATAACCTGATATTATGTGTTTTGCTGTGTGTTTTTTATGTTCATTTGTCGCTAGCTTTCTTCTAGTTTTACATGGCTTACTAGTGTACATGAAAGGGATAAAAACAAAAACGGGAAAAAAAGTTTTTCCTACTTTCAGCTTTGCTTTTTTTCTTTTGTGGGAGTTTTCTTTCGTAGAAAATCCAAAAACTTTTTTTTCACCTTTTCTCCAGCATTTACTTTTGAATGGGCGCGTAATTCAAATGATGTGTGTATTTTTGTACCAAGAAAAATTTGTTTATGTTTACATATTTCTTTCTTTCCAAAAATCTTAAAGTGTAGTGACGTAAAATCTTTTTTATTTCAAACATTAACAAATTTCCTTAATTTTAAAACAAATTCCAATACGGAAACCTGCTAAAAATAATTAATCTCTCAATATTTATATATTTAACTGCTCACTCCTTACAGAACACTTCTCAATGGCATATGCCTTTCTGTGGGTTGTGCCGTGCCACGTTGAATTTCATTATTTCGCCATGTTCATTTTCCACTTCCTCCCTATTCGTACAAACTAAATTAGTAGCAATTAAAAACAACGATGATGTTCATTTTCTACATTAGACTCCCTTCATATACCTATATTTTAGCATATAATCTAACAGAAAACAAGATTGCAAAAGGGATGTTGGTAAATAATAGGTAGCAGCAGCACACAATGCTTGAGTCTCTCTGTTTGCTTGTTCCACCTTTCTTCATAACATTATACGTAGTATGACCCCCTAAAGACCTCATTAATGCCAAGTTTCAACTTGGGAACAGTGCTGCTGCTGTTGCTGCTCCTGTAGTCACCAGTCATTCTTTCTCATTTTCCCCAACCTCAAAAGATTAGCATGGAAAAAGCTTAAGAGAATATCGAAAAAGGAGAAAAACGCTGAAGCAAAGGAGAAATAAAATGGAACATACCTCATCTTGATGATCATGAAAAAAAATAAAGAAAAAAGTCAAGTCAGCAGCAGCAACAGTACACTATAAGTAAAGCACCACCACTCTGATGTTACTACATACAGAAACCTGTATCCACGAACATAATTTCAAGTCATCGTCCTTTTTTTATTCTTTAAAACGTTAAAAAATGCGATTCAGTAGTAGAAGTAGTGGCCGTAGTAGCATCAAGGAAAAGTAGGTGTATGAGAAGGAACAAGACTAATCATTTGATACTCTGCGGAGATTAGTGGATAGCAGTAAAACCTGCTCATTTCAACTTTACCATCACCAGCAGCATCATCATCATCAACAGTAGACATATAGTTAGGCAGAGAGAAGCATGCAAAAAATAGAAAGGAATTTTATCTGGAATGCATTGAAAACAGAGAAAAAGGTGCCTAGCTCGCTGGCTCTGGATGAAGTGATGCTCCATCTAAGATTAAATAAGTATTTACATTATGAAATGAACGTGTTTTCATGCAAATAAGTAAAAGATTCAGACACACACATACACACACACACACAGAGAGAGAGAGAGAGAGAGAGAGAGAAAGAGGAAAAAGATTTTTTGCACAGATTTCACGCTTCCAAGAAAAGCAGATATAATATGTATGTATAGTTAGTTGGTAGGCACATTGTATATAAATTTTTGGCCAGCTGCCTTGCTGGTGTGTGTGTGTTGTTTGTGAGACGCAAGAGTGAGTTCAGAGGAAGTAGCGTTTTTTGGAGAACTAAATACAGGGACATTGCACCACAAACAACCACCTCCACCGCATCATAAAAAACTGAACTGAATTCTTTGTTCTTCTGTTCATCTGGGATTAACTTTTTTAATTTCACGTTCGCAAAAATATACGAATTACGCATGCATGGATAAAATGAAGAGATTACAATTCATTTACGTAAAATGCTCTTTCTCGCTATCTCCCTTCTCTCTCTCTCTTTCTCTGCGTGTGTATGTGTGAGTTGCTCTCCTCTTAGCAGCAAAATGCCTTACCACCACAGTTATTACTGTTTGTTTTGCTTGGATGAAGATTATTATGAGGTAGAGAGAAAAACAATTAGTCATCATTTGAAAATCCTCCGGATTTAAACGCTTAATCCGTATTTAAGCCAACACCCTTCGCTTTTCTGTACCAACTTTGTTCTTGAGCCGTTTTCACGTACTTTAGAACCAAACTCATGATGATGATGATACACAACAACAGCAATGATAAGTTGTTTGGCTACTATAGCAAATGGAAAATTTCCTGTGAACAGTGTGTACCCAGTTCACTCGTCCATTTGATCTGTCTTTATGTCATTGTTGCTCATAGGCTTAAGAGAATAAATAAACATATAATAATAATAATAATAATTTCTAAAAGCAATTATTGCTGCTGGATCAAAGAAGAAAAAAAGAGAAGAGGGGGAAACCAAAAAATTGTATTAATGATTAATGAAAATTAATGGTAGAAATCAGAGCTCACACACAAGCAAGTACGCAGCAGTTTAGTATAATCGTAAGTACCAGTAGATATGTACACAACAGCAGCTTATCATATACATTTTTATGTTTGTTTTTTGAGTGGCTGTGCTGCGAGCACAGTTGTTCTACTAAATTACAAGTTCATCATCAACCGTTTTGTAGAATGGTTTAGCGAAACTAGTAAGTGGATGAGTGTTGATGTGTTTTTCTGCTTGTTTGACTAATACCACCAGCACCACCACCCCCACTATTACTGGTAGTCGTAGTAGTGCTCCAGTAGTAAATAATACAAGCTTGGTTGGTTATTATTATTATTTTTATATATTGCGTTAGCAGTATAAAGTGGAAGCTCCAAGTGGAGCACAGGCAAAAACAGGGCATCCATCAGTTTTTTTCGCCGGCTCCTCTCACTGTTGACATAGATAAATGAGCAGTGGTGCTTAATCCAAAAACACATCGTTGTAGTAGATACGCATTAGTATAGAAAGTTACGCCACAAGTACGTTCAAGTTACATACAAATAATAGGCCTTTTGCATGCGAAAAAAATTAATGAGTTTATACTATTTTATATTACAATTTAACTATATTTGCACTACTGCAAAGATGATGATGATGATTAGGATACGATACAGACAAAAACAAGAAACTGGATTGCGCTGTTCTAGCTGCTTAGTATTTTGTTGTTCTTATTGTTGGATTTTGTTGCTGTTACTGCTGATGTTGTGGAGGGAGAAGGAGAGGGAGGGAGTCGAGTGAGAGTAAGGGAAAGTGTGGTTGCTGGGTTGTTGTTGTTGTTGTTGTTGCAAAAAAAAGATAAATTAGTTGGTAAATCCTTTCGTCCATTAGTCATCATACTATGTTAGGTATATCAATTGGGATATATTATAAAAAAGCAACTTAAGTAGAACTATTGTGATAACCAAAACTTTTGTTTGGAAGACTCCAGTGTTCACAACTTTTTTTCAACGTGAACACTAACTTGTAGCGATACCGTTGGTTTACTTATGTCACATCAGTTATTTTTTAAAAAAATGTTGTTTATCTTAATTTTACTACTGAGCATACGCGGTTTGTTTAAATTGAAATTAATATATTTAATCTACGAAAAGAATTTAAAAGCATGTATATTTTCTTTCCCAACAAGCCAGTTTATGTTGTTAGATTAAAAATGTAAAAATAATATAATTATTACCTAGTTTTATTGAATAAAGCAAACTTACTTGGAGAAAAGAGCACTTTAGCCTTGTTCCACTTTCCCCGCACTTTTCCAACTTGTAGGTAATTTATGGGATTCCGGTTTTTTGACATAAAGTGTTGTTATAAAGTTGTCATATAAAAAAATCTTTAAAGTATTTGGTGCTGCTGCTGGGGTAACTTGCTGTATACACGATCAAGTTGGCCGTAGCACTTTTATTCTAGATGAATAAAATTGCAACGTGCTGTTCCAAGAAATAATGTTTGTTTCAAATTAAATTTGGTAATGAGGATGACAACCTTGGTTTTCCTGCCTTTTTACTTTGTTCTCATTTCATTTTAATTTAATTAGCCAGTAGATAGATTCAAATTTTCGGCGTTGGTCTATCCTTTTTGGAAAACCTCGTGAAGCTTTGTAGTTTTTCTCTGCTTAGGAAGAAAAACTGTTGAGTTGGGTGTTGTTGTTTGGGAAAAGTTGCTGTAAATTACCAAGTCTTTTCCTTCCCTTTCACCCTGTCACTTTGTATTATTATTTTAATCTTGAGATGCCTTTCTTCTAATATTTTCCCTCTTTAACACAGATCTTGTGTATGATCAAGCTGCGTACTCGACTGGCTCCCGGAGAATCATGAAGGAATGTGATGTCCACATCAATGAATATATATTATTCGTGGATACATGCGTACGTGTATATTGCCATTATTAGTATGTACTGCATGCAGTGGCAATAAAAACTTCAAAGTTACTTTTCTCCTCCTCTGTAATGAAATTTGGGGATCTTCTTGACTTGTGCTGAGTTGCGTTGGTCGGTTGATGGTGGTGATGGTGGTGGTGGTAGAATAAGACCAACAGAGGTTACGAAGAGTTAGTAGACTCGTAGACTTGATAAACGAGAAGACCATCGTAAGCAAGATGAAGATGGAAAAGGGAGAAAGGAAAAGATGATTAGATTAAAAGAGTAAAATTTTAATCTCAAATGGGGACAACGTGTTTTCTTACAATCCACCACCACCACCAAGGTAATAGTAGCGCGTATACATGCACGCCGAATCTTATCATTATGCATGCATATATGTATGTATATTCAACAGGGAAGTAAGCTTTATATTATTAAGAAAATGCGTGGTAGTTGTTCTTTTAAAAACCAAGAGTCAACTTCACTTTGACTATTTGTAGTAAACTCAAAAAAAATAAAGTATGTATATTCAACAGGGAAGTAAGCTTTATATTATTAAGAAAATGCGTGGTAGTTGTTCTTTTAAAAACCAAGAGTCAACTTCACTTTGACTATTTGTAGTAAACTCAAAAAAAATATAAAAAAATAATAATAAACGTTAAATGTTTAGAGGTAGTAGAGTAAACGTTGCAATCTACGCAGTTTCAGAGAGCTCTCTTTCGTTCTTTGATACACTCGCCACAAAATATATCAAGTAACCAAATAACCATACGCAGACACAAATATTATAACGGGAGAAGAAGGGCTTTTGGATTAGATTTCAACTTACTAGCGTGTGCTTGTGGTGGTAACATATTATTATTATTTCACTTGTTCTCCTGGAGAAAATTCAAGAACAAGATTGAATGTAATATTATTAAGAAGGATGAAAGTAATTACTCATTACTCATAGTTGTAACACTCAGGCATGTTGAATGCCTGTGTGTATTGTAATTGTGACAGATTTTTTGAGAAATCTGTTTTACAAGAGAGGATTCTTCTTGTGAGTTACCAAGAAAGGTAATATGAGAAGAGGAACTTTGCAGCGAAATCTCGAGAGGGGAGATAATAATCTGTTCATAGAGAAGGATGGATGGTAGTGGTGGGCGAAATAAAAAAAGTTGTAGGTAGTAGAAGGGGCTTATAAATGATGAAGAGGTGGTTGTTCAGAACAACTTATTCTTGAAATTGAAAAGAGTCTTGAAGAAATTTTGGATTTTCATTGTAGCATTCCAATCGAATTCAGACAAGAGTTAATAGTAATTGGGAAAAAGTGCTTTTTAATTTCCGTCAAGAGACTGCTATGGAAAAAAATATTATAAAATGTAAAAGAAAGAATAAACTCATTCTAATATCTTTTTCCTCAAACTTCCCCTCTCTCAATTCTTTTTTCTAACAGCCCCCATTTCATTTCAAATCGAATCAAATCATTGAATCGAAAAATAGGGATTGGACTGTTAGTTTAATATCTGTAAATTTATAAGAGTAATATTTTTAAGCATAAAAATGAAATTGGTACAATTGATAATAATCTTATTACTAACAATGTAACTAGGTAACTATGTGAGCTGTGACGCGGTGGAATTTTATATTATGGTTTGTTACTGTTAAGTTCATTTTAGAAACAAAAAAAATCATCTGAAATATTGTTGATACATTCATATGCCTATAATATGCTGTGGATTAAAATGCAACTTCGGGTTTTCGTGTCATTTCATTATTATCAGAAGGAAGAACAAAACAAGAGTTAAATAACAAAATGCAGTAGTATGCGTTTCGTTACTATTGAACGTGAAATACTACCAACAAGTTTTGATGCAAACAAAGAACATTTTGTCGTGTTCCTTTGACAAAGGGAAAATAAATAGCGTAATTTCTTTTTTTCTCATTTTTCGACACTTTTGCGTCGTATCGTCGTCCTCTAGGGAAATTTCGGAATATGGTGTGATGTGATGAACAAATGATTTAAGTTGACATGAGTGACGTGTGACGACGGTAACTAAATGACATGTCTGAAAATTGAGTTTTTTGACCGGATGGGGAAGTTATAAAAAGTGTAATTTTCCTGTTTTAGAGTCTCAAAACACGCATATTTATTCCAAAGAAAGGGAACTATACAGCTGCTAATGGTAGACACGAAACGAAATCAAGACAATCTTTTTTGTTCCTGGACATTTTCATTTAAAACTTTTTAGACTTGAGCAGACACCAGACTCCATTATTTTAAACATTTCTTCAAAGGGGAAAAACACAAGGACAATATGGTAATCGACTTGTCACACAACTTATTTTTTGGTTTTATTTTTACAACTTGCGCATAATATTATTATGGAGGAAAAAGGCAGAAAATAATTTTTGCCCAGCTTGGATAATAATCGTCTTATATTATTATTAATAGTAATAATAATAATAATATTAACAATTGAAGTCCTTCCGTATGAATAGCAACGGTGGCAGGGTTTTCACTAGGTAGGATTTTTTGCTGCTATTATTGGCGTGAATGATGTCGTAATAATAATCATAACGGCAGCAGTGCACATTTTTAATACCTTTTTCTCCAAGCCAGCAACTTCAACTGGGTTGAAAGAAAGTTGTTGGTGATGTGACGATGATGAGGTTTTTATGGTAAAATTAGTAGAGCAGTGACCATACCAGTTTTTAGAGCTTTTAATAAGCACTGCTAAACGTATTAGTTGTGGTGAGGTGGGTGTTTTCTCCTGAGAAACACGTGTGTAGACTCTCAAAGGGTAAATTTTTATGGGTTTACGAAGACTGTGGCTTCGGTTGTGTGTGTGCGTGTGTGGGGCCACATGAATGAAAGGTGGGGATGCAAGATGTAATTTCGTTGAAAGCCTGCCGTTTTTTATATGCGTACTTATTGCGCCTGGCGCGCAAATTGATTCACGAGATGATTAGAAATGCTAGTGCTGGAGCTTGTATGGTGAGCGGTCTACAGAAGGAAATAATGTGTGGGAGGGGAGGGGGGTAGATGTGGTGTTTGCGGAATGGCATAGATATACATAAATTTGCATTAAATTTCATAATTGAGTAATCTGTTGACATGGTTATAGGAATCTGAAAAAGGTGTTGAAAATTAATGAGAATTTAATGATAGTTTCCGTTCATAATGAATTAATTTCAGTCAGTAGTGGCACGAGTGTTGTGTTGTTTATTTGATGATATGACGATGATGTTGATGACATATTAATTATCCATTTTCAGGTTGGCAGGTGGTCTAGGTCCTCCATCAAATCCGGTGCTAACAGGAATCCCTTCAGCACCTGTGATCCTACCAGTATTCCCTAATAGCACTCCTCACCCAGGTCAAGCCACCGGAAATGGGACAGCGACAAACTCTCGGTCTCTTCCCCGAAATCAATATTCTCCGTCAAGATTCACTCTACAAAAAGACTGTCATGTGTCGGACCGATGTTCCTGGAAATGCATTAGTATCGCCCTAATTCTCCTCTGTATCGCTCTCATTTCTATTCTCATATATTTTGCTGGTAAGTCTATTTCTTTACTCTGATTGTGTACACATACATACCATGCCATTAATATCCACTAATACCTACCATTATTATTATTACTACTACTCTTACTACATACTTAACGTCCCAACCAACCAACCAACTGTAAACTCACTCAATGTAGCCTTCCAGCCAGTCATATCAAATTTCCGGCTTATGCATACAAATTATTTATTATAATAATTATTATACATGCTTCCATTCGTAAAGCACATTATATCCCTTGCCACTCTCTCTCTCTCTCTGGATTAAAGCAATTATTACCACACAACGACTACGTCGACGACGACAAATAATAATAAAAAATTTGCAGCATTCAGGATTCACTCTGAGCTCTGTTTTTTTTCACTCGCTGACTGGCTGTGCTTTCTCTTTACGTTTTCAACTCAGCAGCAACATCAACAACCATGTACGTATGTAGGTAGACAGTAGACAGTGTAGTGACACGGGGCAAAGAATAAGAATACGAGCTGTTATATTCGCTGGTTAATAGGCACTTACAAAGATAAATTGCGATGAGAAGTCGTGTGGCTAGTGTTACATGTCGCAAGTTATTACACAAGACAAAAAGACCATTTATTTGCCAACAAAAACAACAGCAGTATAGCATCATCAATGGTATCACCGAGTCATTCGAGAAACATTATTGTAAACACTATCACTTTTGGTCGTCTTACATATTATCCATGTTCCTTTCTTTACAGCCAACCAAACCAACCACTACACCGTCATCATCATCATCATCACAGTAGAAATTTTCACAGCTAAGCGTCCCCTTACCCCCTTCGAATAAGCAATCTGAGGCAATCCTTGCCGCAGTAAGAAAGAAATACAATAAGCCTTTCTCCGTATCCTTCATCTTCTCCGTTTTCCAAGTACAACTAGGCAGCAGGAAAATAAGAAGTAGCAAAGATTAATCATACATAATAGAATCTCTCGTACGTCGTAACGGTTTAGGCAAAGAATTTCTGCATTGTTCAACTCAAGTGCTCATATAAGCTGGTAAGATGTTTTCATCGTTATCATCATCATCATCATTGTCCTCGTTGCCGTCGTAAGTAAAATGGTAAACTATGCATGACGACAATGATTCAACACGGTCCTTTGCGTGCGTTCACTATAAGTAAAGTACTATTATCACCAACAATATCAACTATCAACACTAATGCTGATATCGCTGTTGTTCTGTTACCAGCGAATTTGCAGTCTTTAAAATTTTGCGTGCAGTGAGCCCATGCGTTTTACTAGTAAACTTTTTATGAAAGGATACAAGTTGCAGAACGGAATTGATTTTTTAAATATTTTTGGGCTGTAAGATGAACTCGTTTTCCAATAGTCTTTTTCTGACAAATTCAATTATAATCTGCTTATAATGTTGGAAGAGTTTTGGATACTAAATTATTAAGCAGCAATAAAAAGTATAAAAGGAATAATGATAAGGACAGAAAAGCGGAACTTGATAAAATATTAAGTAGTATTAAATCAAGCATGCATGATTAATCAATGATTACGGTATGGTGGAGATGATGAATATTGTCTATTATGTGTGCCATGACAATTAAAAAATGATGATACTTACGTATATATATACGGCGTATAAAACATATCTATCATTATAATTTTCTCTTTTGTAATCCTGCTGCTTCCTACTTAAATTTCTGTTATGCTTCAGCTAGTATTTCCTCCACTAATTGATTATAATGTGTAGAGATGCAATGATCAGGAAAAAATTATAATGGTTGGTGATAGTGGTTGTGCTGGCATGCTTGATTTCCCTTTTCAAAGTCATAAATGAATAGCGAGAGCAGAAAATAGCAGCAGCAGCAGGAGCACTGAACGTGACGTGATCCATATTTTACCCTATTATTTCTCTTTCTCATTTTGGCTCATTCATTTGCTAAAATTTGAAAACTTTCTGGAAAAGGGCTGCTGCACACTATTATTATATATTAGAATAAAACTTACATTGGATGCCCAATCATACGAGTGCATGCTTTTTGTGGTATGCTTTTCCCTTGATACCTGCTTCATATTGTGTGCTAATTTACTTAAAAAAAGAGAAAAAACACCAAAGAAAAGGGCATGCCTTCATCATTATCATCATTCAAGTATTTAGTTTTTAAAAAAAAAAGAAAAAGAAAATAAACCTTATTTTGTTCACAGCGGTAGTAATATCATCAGTAGAAAATCTTTTTGAGTCAGAGAAAAGGTAAAGCAGAAAAGAGGATGATGATAGTTGTGTGGGGTGAGTGGGGAAAAGAAGGTAATAAGATTACATCTTTTTTTCGTTTCTCATCGTTTTCGTCTCATCTTAGTTGATGTCGTCGTCGTTGTCGTTTTGTAGCCATGTAATATACTACCTGAGCGTGGCATGTACAAAGATTATTATTATGGGCTTACATAATATTGTTTGCTACGAAAAAAGAAGGACATTGAAGACATGTACTTAAGTTATATGTGTATAGGTATATATACTGTAGTTCAGTTGTAGGTGACGAGTAAAAAGTATACAATGTACGTAGGTATGTTAACTTTTTTCTATATGGGTTATGTGGGCATATGTATATTTCTTGTGTGTGCTTGGCAAATAAGAACATAAGATGAGCAACAACAGAGACACAAAGTCAAATAGCTTGTTGTTCCTTGTACATTTTCAAGTAGTGCACACTGTTCCCTCAACTCTTGTTTCTTAACATGTCCCTTTATTTCCTATTATTTTCTCTCTCTCTCTCTTTATACCAATCTCTCCTAGATTGTTTCTTGTGTCCTTTGCTTGGTTGATGTATATAAAGAAACGTGTGTATTTGAAAAAAAAACTACTCTGGTGATTTTTTTCCTCTTACCAAATCTAACGAATCATATCCGATTTGACTTTTCATCTTCTTGTCTCCTTTTTTCTCAAAAGAGGCTTACTCCAATTAGGTCGCCATCAACTCAATTATTCCAAAGAAGCTTTTTACTTAACTCTACAGAGTAAGCGTACTGTAACACTTCTTTTATTATTGTACCCGTCCGTATCATTATAGTCGTCATTTCATCACGTCATCTGACACAAACAGGCAGACACCAACCAAAAACCATACCAACCATCTTACCGTCACCACTCACCACCATCATCGCCTCACCTAAACTAAACCTTGCTCAATCCTTGCCTCTCTGTCTCTCTCTCTCTCTCTTTTCATTTTTTTCACTTGCTTGTATTTAAAGGAATTTTTCAACAACAAAAAATACACCAAACCAACCAAAACCTGAAAAAAGGGAATCAGAACATCATCATCAAAATAAGCATTTTCTACTTCTACTGCTCCTTGTTAAAAAGGCTTTGCTCCCATTTCATTTTTCAGCACCAGTCTTGTTTAGCCTTTTATACTTGCTTGTTACTTGATGATGATGATGATGATGATAAGGACACATGATAATGATCTCTGTCAATAGCGCTGTTCATCGTGTTTTTCGGATCCCATTCTCAAACACATTTGAGCGCATTATTCCTTTCTCTCTTTTCCTCTTGATATTTGTTATTGGATCTATTCCTTTTTTTTGAAAAGACTCTTAGCATCGCTGACGATGCTTGGCATCATTGACTTTCCTTCCATTTTCGCTAAACAATTGGAACAAACTGAGAGTCTCTCTGTTTAGGGTTTTTTTTTTCAAGTACTTTACTTTTATCGGTTCAGAGGTAAAAAAGCGTTCTATATAATGATGACTGATTCGATAATAACCTCGTTGTGATCCTCTTTGCGACCCTTCTATCGCCGCAAAATCTCAATACTTTTAATTACATGCATACGTTGAAATGCTCGGTTTTTTGGCAGATGACAATCAAAGTTTTCTTCCTTTGGGGCATATTGAAATGTATGACTTGACACGCAAAAAAACACAGACAATAATTCTTTAGTCTTTTAGTGAATTTGAATTACTCACGTTGAAAAGAGCAAAGAATTTACGACACGTTTTTTGGCGTTTTTAAACAAATCACTTTGAAATCGTACTACTCACTAGTGCTAGTACTACTTGCGGCAATATGTGCATACACATTACAACATCAGTTCAAAGATAATTTCACTTTTTGAACTGCTTGATTATTTCCGCAATCTTCACAACTTTCAACCTTTTAATCATTTGCCATTGTTTACTAAACGCACTGATTTATCTCGTTAGCTTCCACATGTCAATTGTGAGTTGCGTCACCCCCAGCAAAACAGACTTGATACGCGGAAGTACACATTTCACAAATTATTTTGTTACTGTCTGTCTTCATCTGTTTAACCGTGACAAAAAATTGCATTTTCTGAAAAGAGAAAGAGAAAAAAAACAAACAAAATTTCCAGCAAAGTAGAAGTCAAAGTAAAAGATAACAAACAAGGTTTACGGTTTTATATTCACGGTAGTAAACCAGTGCGTGCAGTATAATACGCTGCAACGAGTAAACAGATGACAATGAAAGGTGATAAATGAAACACCCTTTGTTTCAATGCGAGTCAGTGTTTGTTTAGCCACTCATTTTGTACTGTTGCTGGTCTCTTGACTTTGGCATTTTACACATTAATTAGTCACACAAACTAGTGCACTGCAGTGGTATAGCTTAGCAGCACCAGCATCAGCAGCAAATAGAAGCAAGTAGGCAGTAGCAGAATTGTTGGTTGTTGCCCGTCTGACAAGCTAATTAATTGAGCTCAAGTTCCAAAACCAGGGGGCTTTATTATTAGCGGAAAAGCAAAAAGAGATTAGCAGGAAAAAGGAAAATGTATACAACACTGAAAGAGCACCACCACTAACCACCGCCGCCAGAAATCCAAAAAGTAATCAAGCAAACTATATGGTTACTCTACTGCTGCTTTCTCCAGTCCGCACTCACTCGCCCCATCAAAAAAATCTTTTGCTGCTTGTCATGCTAATGCTTAAAATATAGGTATACCTTGTAGACAGAGAGGAAGTGTACATTCTAATTGTTACTACGATTTTCACGCCATGCCACTAATAAAGCAAAGATCATGCAATTAAACATGGAAACTAGTGGCAGCAGTGCAATAAATGATTTTTTTGGTGATGATGAATCAGTCAAGAAAACACGCTTCCTTTTGTCCACGTTCCATTTTGCAGATTTCTTTCCTTGTGAACTTTTACTGCTTTACTGCCATTTTTGATTCTTTCTAATTGTGCACGAGGAGAAGGATCACTATATCTAAATGATTTATAATGGTGGTGCAAGAAAGGAATATATGTAACTTTAAGCGATTATCTTCTTCTTTCTCCAAAACATTCCCATGCCATGTTTTTCCGTTAGTAGTTGTAGTAGTAGTAGTACGAACAACAGACAGTAGTAATAAATAGTCTTTTTGCAATAAAAGACAGAGTTTATTTAAAACTTAATTGCATTGTGATAGGTACGCACAACGTTGTTGTTGCGGTTGTTGTTTGTTTTCAAACAGAAAAGATGAACTTGGCGATAATGACATGATAAGGAGAGACGTATTTCCTGTCTTCCTTCCTACTCATACATATATACATACAAAGCTTTCTCTCTTTCTCTTATATATGCTTTGGTGATGTTATGCTTTTGTTGTATTGAGAAAAACAAGAACTATTTGAAACTGCAGCTAGCATTAAATAAAGCATGACATGGCAACTAACACAATTGGACGGAGAAGCATTGTGCGACGACATGGATGACAACAGAGCACATAGACACTTTTACTGAAATCAACGTTATTTTTTTCTCTCTCTCTTTTCTCCACTCACTGGTTTGTTGTATAGACATATTATGCTTTCCTCGTATGTCATACGTTATCATGGAAAAAGGGGAGTAGAAGGTGTACGTGACCCTAGAAACAAATTTGAACCAGTATCTACGTGTTGTGAATAATTAAAACTTCCCTGCTTTCTTTCATTGTCGTCGTCATCCTTTGCTGTGCTCAACTACCACTTGCTTCATTTATGTATGTCGCCATGTTTTTCTGATTTCTCTTTTTTCGTTTTTTTTCTTCTAAAGCTCATCATCTAATCCAATACACCATATTATTTTATAGTTTATTTTTTTCTGTCTATAAGAAAACAGAACAAATTATACAATAAGTCCAATCTTTTCTTTTTAATCGTTGCTGTTTCTTGGTACAGTTTTTCATTATCCAGAAATAATATTTTGAAAATTATCCAAAATTACCTGATCAGGGAAGGGATATACATACATATGTTAAGCAAATAAATAACTATTTGAGTTTGAAGTTTACTTTGAAAATACGTTCGGCCAATTACATTTTGCTGTTTGCTCTCTTGAGTCAAACCAAACCTGAAGTTGGAAAATGTATAAATAGGAAAACTCATCATAATTATAAGAAAAAAGGAAAGCGTATAGTAGTCGTAGTCTTTTTGTGCTGTATGCTTGATCATCCACATGGTAGCGTCAACTTAATATTCCATACGCGCATTTTTCAGTGAACTTGATGTGGAAGGGGCATGGAACGACAACCAAGAAATGGAAAGAAAAAAAGAGAAAACTGAGCTGCAATAAGTACATATTATTATGGTACTGGTACCTTTGCCTTTTGTGCAATGTTGAGTACGCCTATATGAAGTTTGAGGTGGTGATGTGGTTTTGTCTTTGTCTACTACATGTCTTCTGTATTTTCTATCCATCTTTGAACACAAGCAACATAGACTTTGCTCCAGATTTTCCAGTTTTGTATGAACACTGCAATAAGACAAGGTGGCCGTGATGTGGTACTTGGTTGACGTTGACAGTCAACAGCTCAGTCAGTCTCCTGCTCAAAGCCGCCAAATTTCTATAGAGAAAGTCGGGAATATGTACATGCATTTCTTCATTTCCTTCTTTTCTCATTCTTCCCTTAATCATCATCTTTTCTTTTGTATCTTGCGTCTAGTCGTAAAAAATGAATATCTCTTTGTTATTTCTACACTTGACAATTTCCAATTTCTATTTTGAGCCTGCTTGATCACAGAAAAAAATATCATGTTGGAAAAAGACGATTTTTTTCTCTCACTTCCTTCTCCTAATATTCTTACATCACGTCCCTTTTTTAATGCAGACTGTGTGACACCGCCATCTCTGCCGCCGTCACCACTCATTCCCTAATCATAAGTTATAATGTGTCCCTGATGATGTTTTCCTGGGCACAATTGGATTTACTCGGAGGGCTTTTCTTTCCCCCTTAATCTCATCAGAGAACTGGATGTGATGTTTCCTCTCTCCTTTTCCTTCTCCCTTTTCATTTTGATCAATGCCTGTAGTATTTATATAGCGGTTTATGTTTCCGTTTGATTTCCTTTCACCTTCTTTCGTCACAGTAATCCAACAACGGCAAAAAATATCGACACAATCTTGTTCTTGTGTTTTCTTGTCACTCAGAAAAAGAGACAGCGAGAGTAAAAGAATTGAAGAAGATGGAAGATGAGATGGATAAAAGACAAAAAAGGAACAAGTTGATCTCATTAGTATTTTTGGTGGTGGGTTTTTGAAGTATCAACAGTTAATCAATATAAAAAAACTAAATGGATTGCCATCCTAAATAATAATAATAGCATGGAATGTACTGAGCTTTTTGCTGCAGTGTAGCATACGTGACAAAAATAATAGCAATTACTTAGTTGACAACAACCAATATTTGCTTTCTGGCGTACTCACACAATCAACCTCTTGTTAATCTCCTCCGTAGCAAGGCTAGAAACGCATTCGAAATGAAGGAAACGTGAAGTTGTTGTGATGAATTGGAAACATGATCAGGGAACAATTATAGACCTTTTAGAGAGTGACAATAGAGATGATGAAGTAGGAAATGTATAATATGCTATTGTGAACGATGATCACAGATTAAAATTGCTAAACGTGACGTACTTTCTAATAAAAAAAAATAATAGGAAGCATGAAAGCGAAATTGATCAGAGTTTGTTGTTGGTTGGACTTTAGACGAAAATGTTGGCTGTTTGTGAGGAGAGCTATTTGTACAGTGATGTTGTTTGTTTGTTTTCAGCCATAATGGGCAACTGCTCGAGGTATCCTGGTACTGGGTGCATTGTTGTTGAGGATGCGAAAGTGATGGCGAGAGGCGACAAACACTACCCTGTGATTGACCTGACATCCATTTCCCCGAAAGCTAGTGAAGGTAGAAAGAAAAGCTGGAGGCGATTTATCATTATATCATGCATGTATACTTTGAATGACGACAGGGTGCGGTATTTGACATGCTAATTTTATGTGTGGTTTGCTTTCTAAATTTTTACAACAGTGGAAATGGTATCACCGACAAGTCTAGTGCCAGAAGTAACATCAAAAGACTTCGCAGGCTATAACGATGGGTTGAGTCCAATGGAACTAGTTTGGGGTCAAGTGCTAACACGTCGAATAGAGCCTTACTCCTACTGGACACTGGAGCTAGACATGAGGGAAAGTGCGTATGCGAACCTCAACTTTAATTTTCCATGGGGTTCCAATTGGGCTCTCCTCTTTCGGAAAAACGCACTCCCGTCCATCACACAACATGATTTGATGAAGATCATAAAAAATGGAAGGATTGAACACAGAAACAAAATCCGACATGTCCGATGGGCACCTTCCGACGGCCGGCCTACTTCAACCAATAATATTATTAATAACAATAATAATAACTATCATAACAATTTTAATACGTTTAGTAACTCAAGCAGCGGCGGAAGTAATAGCGGCAGTAGTAACTATTATAGTCGGCACCATCCCACTCTTCATTTTCCTACCAACAATGACAACAATTTCAACGTTTCCTCTTCGACCGGTGACAGTATGCGACCATTCTTTACCTCCGCACGTAGCCCCAGCAGCAGCAGCAATAACAACAACAACAACAACAAGAAAAACGACAGACAGAAACGGGATAGTTTTGCTGCTGACCAGAGTGTCCTCGTATTTTCCGAGTATCTGGAGAGTGGCAAGTGGTACTTACGGCTATTCAATGATGACCTGCTGGAGAGGAAAGTGAGTGTTGTTGCAAACATTGACACCAACGCTGAAGTTCGCTGTCCACAGCAGTGCAGTGGTAATGGGAATTGTGTCTACGGAAGATGCCATTGCTTTGACGGATTCGGTGGAATGGACTGTTCTATAAGTATAATTACTAATGAACACATCATAAACTCTCTCAATTCATTATTATTTGTACGTATGTGTAACTAGCTGGTAATTAATTAACTGACATACTTGAATCATTCATTTTAGGTGTATGCCCAGTGTTGTGTAGCAATCATGGAAGATATAGTGGAGGAATATGTCACTGCGAAGTTGGTTGGAAGGGGATTGAGTGTGATATTCCAGAGTCAGAATGTGAGATTGGAAACTGTAATGGAAATGGGGATTGCGTTGGAGGAAAGTGTGTTTGCCGGAAGGGATGGACAGGCCAGTTTTGTGACAAGGGTGAGTTGCTGGCTTGCATACTTTGCTACACGAAATCATGCATGTCATTTGTTACTTGTAATATAACGTGTAATCCCCTCAGGGGCATACTGCCGAAAAGTAATATAGAGTCAGCAGAGAGGATGCCTGTCATTAATACACTTAATTAAAACGCCTCATGACTTTACTACTAATAATATCTTAATCAAATTTTGAACGACATGCCTTGCTATTTCAACATCTGAACTGGATTGAATTATGGGACTGCTAGCTTTAAAATGACATGTTCTCTGCTTATTTTACTTTCAGGAGATTGTGCGGATCCCACATGTTCCGATCACGGAACTTGTTTTGATGGAAAATGTATGTGTGGTGAGGGCTGGTCTGGAGTTTCGTGCGGGTAAGTGGCTACTAGGCAATAGCAAAAGCTAGAAAATAAATCTTCACAAGAAAATCTCCACTTTCTCAAACTTGCCGCTTGACGGATGACAAGAGAGAAACATTGCAATGTAAGTATTTTTGCACTTGGCAAATTGATATCCTCCTTTTTTGTGCTACCTTTGTTTAGTGTTCCTGATAGCCTATTGGCAAAATGCATTCCGGACTGTTCCAATCGTGGCGAGTTTGATGCCGCAAGTGGCAAATGCCTGTGTCAGAAACCATACGTTGGTCCAAACTGCATGGAAGGTAAGAGAATAGCAAATTCACATCTCATACCCAAATACAATTCTTTGCTTTCTCTTTTTGCTTTTGCTTTCATTCATGATAACACATTCTCTTCCTTCAAAAGAGATTTATTTCCGCACTATGTGCATAAGAAACATACGAAAGAAAAGAAATTACATGTAGGTAGGCATGTTTATTCAAACGGAAGCGATGCGGAAGAGGAAAAAAGATTATTCGTGCGTGTGGTCTTGTGATTTTTTTATTATGAAAAGAACATCAGAGGAAAGGTAACCTGTTCTGGAATGTGCTCTCTCTCTCTCTTTGTTCCCTCCTTAATATAATCATAAAAACATGTTTTCGTATGGAGGGTGTATAGTAATGGGGGAGAGGGTGATGAGAGTACAGTGGTGGTGATAGATTTCCAACAATTTAGCATCTTCTTAAAAGCATCCATTCATTGCTCCCAAAGCATAACAACAATCGCTCAGGTGGTAGTAAGTGTGTGTAGTGTGGTGGTGGTGGATGATGGTGAGTGTGTAGGAGGCAGTTGTCGCTTTGTCTTGGCATTGGTATGTGTACCAGTGTTCCCGTTTCTAGAGAAATAAAAAGATATCGAAAAAAACGAAGATGGGGAAAAACTTGAAAGAAGACTGCATAAACGTGTTGACTTTAAAAAAGTTTTTGTAAGAAAAGAAAAAAATCGAATTCAGATGCACCATCATCAGTGGTGGCAGTAAAATCAGAGCACATATATATGGCTTTTGGTCTAGTGAATAGTTGTTGCTAGCTTAGTCTTTGAGAGTAGAAAAGAAAGGGAGAATTGGGGATGCTGATCATTCAAGTGGAAAGAATTTCTAAAAAAAGAAAAGAAAACGGAGGGCATGGTTTGCTTATAAAAGTGTAGCAGTAGTGGTGGCATTTGTGGCTGTGATAATATTATGGGGAATATGTATAGCCAAAAAAAAAGACTAAAGTGAAGACGACGACGACAACAACAACATTGGATAAAAAAACGAATAAAATGGATGGTGAAGAGGGTGACCCTTGTGGTACTTTCACTGCGTGAGTTAAAAAAAGAATCTCACTCTTGAATTGCTTTATTGGCATCCCTCCTTTCCACATGTTTTGCTTTCGTCTTCGATTTTTGAAGACAAAGTTTCTTTGTCCATATGGCGAATTGCATAAAGTAATACACCTACCTATATATTATATATCAGAAAGCAGAGGGAAGTGGAACTGCAGTTCAAATGTTCAATTCATGTTAAATGAGAACAAGAGGAAACTAGAAACTGTTGTTGTGTTAGTTCTGTTGGCGGTGGTGGTGATGGTGCACCCACGCATGAATTACATTACATAATAATAACATGACCTTATACATACATGAAAAAGAATATTCCCCTTCTTTTGCTGCATGTATGCTCTTTCTTATGACCTTGACGTTTGTACTTTTGTTGGTGTTTGTAAACCTGGTAATAGAAATGGGGATATAAGTAAGACCCACGCGTGATTTTACTTCTTCTTTAGTTGTCTGCTCTCCTTTTTTCATATTCTAAAGTGCAAACTGCAATTGAAAGTGGAAAAGGAAATCAAGTGAGTCGAAGAAAGGGAGAAAAATCGTTAGAAAGTAGAGCTGAGAAAAAAAAGATCAGAGAAAAGTATTTTTTTGTGTGTCTACTCTAGTAGCAGTAATGATAGTACAAACAATCCAGCATTTTCTTTTTCCGGTTGCAAACTTTTCTCTGAATTGAATTGAAGCACTCTTCCTGTCTCTTATTGCTTCGCTGCTGATGATGCTTAATTTTAGAATGACTAGTCGGATTTCACCTTAACAATACCATTGGGAAAATAAATTTTTATTATGATTGATTGATTGGTGTGTTTTTTTTCAGTTACTTGTGAGAAAGATTGTGGACAGAATGGATTTTGTAATACAGAAGGAAAGTGTGAATGCAAGCCGGGCTGGTCTGGGCATCACTGCGAGTTCCTTACTTGTGACGCTCGTTGTCAGGATCATGGCCAGTGCAAAAATGGAACTTGCATCTGCTCCTTGGGATGGAACGGAAGACACTGCACTCTCGGTATGTACTATCAACTTTAGAAGTATACTTTAAAATTGCTATAAAAAGTTTCCAACAGTTGGGGCACATTGAAATGGTAGAGGTAACGTACAATATGACAGATGCCGGAAGAACCGGCGAAAATGTTGTGCTGTATTTGTTTTACTGATTTTATTCATTTTTAAAGCATTTAAATGTGCATTTTTTGTCAAATTTCATATTTTGATTACTGCCTTTAAAATAGTAAAAAAATTAGAAAAATATTTTGGTTCGCAGTAATAGTTGTCGTTAAAAATCCGATTCCTTCGCAAAAATCGTGTATCTATTTACAAGAGAAAGAGAAGAAAGAAAAAAGGGAATAGCATTAAATAAATAGATAGCAGAGTAATGGATACACTCCATTTTACTATGTCTCCCATACGACTTTTTGGCGTTTTGATGGAAGCAGAATAAATGTTTATAATTCATCCGAGAAAATGGGGAACATGTTACATGCAAGGAAAGAGATTCCTGAGTTGAACAATACAATTGTTGTTCATGCTATTATACGTAACTAGTGTGTGTGAGTACTTTCCGCGGGAAATGATAATTTTTCTCTGTTCACGTTTCTACACAACAGCCGGATGCTCCAATTCGTGTAGTCATCATGGGTCATGCATTATGCAAGAGGGATGGTACTCTTGTAAATGTAGCAATGGATGGACAGGCGACGATTGTTCCATTCGGTTGGAGACCAATTGCTCAGATGATATAGATAATGACGAGGGTAAGACACATTTTCATTTTCTCTCTTTTGCTTTTCTTTGTACTACCTACTTGTCTCTAGAGAAGTAGAGCAAAAGTATGGTAAATGTATTTAATGTTGTAAAATGATCCACAATGGTTGGTAATGACGAACCAAGTTCTTTATTTGAAAAAAAAACACTTTTAGTAGACGTTTTCCTTAAAATGGCTACTTGTTCTGTTATTTCTAGATGGCATGGCGGATTGTTCTGATTCAGAGTGTTGTGACGATCCCAATTGTCGGGACCATTTGATGTGCACCACAGCCAATGATCCGGTAGAGGTACTTCTTCGGAAACAGCCTCCATCGGTAACCTCCTCTTTTTTCCAACGTGTCAAATTTCTCATTGAAGAGAACAGTGTTCAGAGCTATGCCCAGAAAGATGAGTACTCCGAAAGGTAAAGATGACTGTCTTTGATTATTACCGTATTATTTTTCTTATTTTTTTCTCGTTTCAACTGTTATCATTATTACTTTTTATTCCTTCCCTTTCAAAAACCACTACCAACTTTAGATCATATCAAGTGAATAATGTTAACAATAATAAATCTTGCTACATAGAAACTCTATTAAAACGGAATATCTCGTGTACAAAGTCAAATTATTTTAGAAGACAATTTTTATTTTCTTTAAATTTGATAGGTTAGCAAAACGCTGTTTCTACAACGTAAAACGTCTGACTGTCCGACTTTTAGATAAATTTAGTTTTTATTATGACAAACTTGCACTAGTGCAAGTTATAATTATTTTTTTTATTATTTGACAAATGAAATAGCAGGAAAACGGCCAGTAGGATTATTTATTTGATGAAAACTGTACTTTTTAACTACCATAGTAGTTTACATCATCATCTTCGCCGTCATTCAATTACTCTCATTACAACTGTTACCGTTATAATTTTCTCTACTACTACTACTTTATAAACTTGTATATGTACTATAAACTATCTTTCTCTCTCTCTATGTGTGTGTGTCCTTTGTTTGTCCACTTGTATCCGATTTGCCGAATGACAAAAGAGTTTTCTTGTTGTGTCTCATGTCATTAAAACAAAGTCTCTTTTTATTTTGTCTAATCTCTTGATTGACTGTGTTCTCGTCTGTCTTTCTCTCTATTTTTGTCTCATTCGGCTCTCGGCTCCTTCCTTGCTTCAATATATTATACTATATAATAATAATAATTCTATAATATAAATACATACATTACATCTATTATTACGTACCATTATATATATATATCTTTGCAAATATATTGGCTGAGTTTTCTATCCACTGAATATAGGGCGTGTACATATTTACAAGATATAGAGCGCTTTTACAACAAACCTTTTTAATTATTATTATTATTATTATTATTATACTTCGTCGACCTTCCAATTTTAAAAACTATTGCTCTTTTCCCTTGTGTTTGTTATTTTATTTATTTTGAACTCGTTTAAAAATCACTGTAAATCAAGTTAAAATGTCTAATTGAATTTCTGTTAACATTTAATTTTAACGTTTTGATAATTTTTTTTACATCTATATACATAGCCTCAAACTACTTTTATTTGGTTTAATTTTTTTCTCAACATTTAATCAGATTCAAAAGGCACTTTTCCTTGCGCGCTAGCTTGATTTAATCAGAAGCAATAATCCAAAAAAAAACAAATATTACCAATTAAAATAATAAATAAAACTTAAAAATTAAGAAATAAAACGGAGTAATAGAGCCTTGCCAAGCCAAACGCCAAGCTTGTGAGCAGCATAGCAATTATAATAATAATACAAAAAAAAAACATTTTACCATTTTAATTCTTTGAGAACAAAGAAGAAAACAACAAAATTGTTTGTTTTTCTCAACTTTTTGCAAACGAAACGAATCAATTAATCTATTGGAAAAAGACATGTAAAAAGTTTTATATAAATGACCTACTTCAGTCAACATAATACTACTACCTACTACTGATAATAGTCTACACAAAATAAGAATAGAAACTACCTATATAATTAGGCAGTGTTCCTAATATAATAATGTATACATTACCTACCCGTATATCCTCTATCTCTCGTAACAGTAACCGTATAATACTTAGTAATTAGTAATAATAATTCTAATAATTACTACGTTGGTTTGTGTGTGTGTGTGTGTGAGGTCGCTGTTTGTGCTTCTTCAAGTCTTCAATCATCAAACTAATGTATTGACAATGTTTATTTGTTTCTGATCTGATCACATCTCACTCACATTCCCCTGTTGTGCCCGAAACTCTAGTCATTTTTGGAACTCTTTCGAAGCTCGGTAAGTCTAATTAAAAACAAGTCATCATCGTTCGTTGCTTATTTAAACATTACTCATGTCACAAAAAAAGTAAAAAGACGTCCCACTCAAAACTTTAAAACAGTCGACTAGATTTACTAAAAAAAATATACACTTTGCAATGAAAAAACTACCGTTAACTGAGAGTGATACATATACATTTATTTACATTTATTTAGTTAGGGATTTCTAGTACAAATTTCTCTTTTTTTCTCAGTTGGAAAAGCTCGCTTTTTTCTACCAATCAGTTTTATAAAGGCAAACAAAAAGAATGAAAATTTATATACATATATTTTCAATAGGGTCTTCTACTCTACGACCTACGGCTACAAAATACTTTTATAAACATAATAAGCAAAACATCACTGCTTACGTATTCTTAAGAATATACATACCTACCTAAGTAGTTTTATTAGGCTACGCTTAAAAATTCGCTTGTTAAAAAAATTTCACTAACAATATTATTATTACGCTTACCGCATTTTCATAAATGTTTTTAAGTTTTCTATCAACCCTTTTGTTTGAAACCGCTTTCCGCCATGTTGCTGCTACTGTCGCTTTCTCAAAAAACAAGATTCGCTTTAACTCTTCTAGTTTTACAATGTGTCGCCGCTAAACGATTTGATGTTCAGCAAATGAGCACTACTACTACTACTACTACTATCTATCATCTCTATCTCTATATATAAATCTTATATATATAATCCTAAGCACAAATCTAACCTTTGTGTCCCTGTCTTTGTCTTAAAATCTTCCTCTCCTTTAATAATAATAACAACAACTTATACCTTTGACCTTTTTTGTCGTACTCAATCATTCTAAACGTTTCTTTACAAACGGTGTATGTACCTACTCTACAAACCTAAAATATTATTATCATCATCATCAAATTATAATGTTTACATACGTACATATGTACCTGTTAGGTATTTGTGTGATAAAGGATCAATATAACAATGTACATGTATTTTTAATACTGAACATTTTAACAAGAGTACTTAGCACGCGAACATAACGAAAAAAACAAGCAGCATTACATTATTATCGGCCATCAGTTACTGCTATTTAAATCCTGTACCTGTTTAGAGAAAAAATATATAATGTGTATATAAATATATTTGTTTTTTTTTAAATGATTATTTTCAAAGGAGACGTTTTGTTAGGGGAGAAAAAAGATAAAGGATTTCTAGAACAACTACGGACAATGCTGCAGAAATACTTAACATAAATGTCTTTCAGTAGAACACATCAAAAGATATATATTTTTTTACATAACTCTTCAATTATAATCTGCTATTGTTCCGTCTTTTGCAAAATGAACAAGAATTTGTCAGGATTGCTCAAAAATTGATAATAAAAAAACAGTTTTTTAAAGTAAATATTTGCATAAGTTCATTATTGGTTGTAGCAAATTGAGAAATCAAAGTTCTTATCATCTTGCATCAGACTGAACGAACAAATGTGTACTTTCTTATTTCTCTCTTACTTTCACTTTCTCTCTATCTGTCTATCTAATTATCTGTATTAGTTAAATGTACTCTTTATTTCTCTTGCAGTAAACTTATCTTTTTCCGTATAACAATTCTATATTTCTCTATTATTATTATTATTATCATTATTATTATATTATGTACTACCATTACTGTATCTTCTATAATACTTCTTGTGCGACTTTCTTAATATTATTATTATAATTATGAATGTTTGTGTGTGGTAACAAAAAAACAATATGGGTTCGCCAAATTATGTCTTACAATGGGGATCACCCCATGGGTATTTATAGGCGTGTTTCCGTCATTCGGGGTCAAGTCCTATCTCCAGACGGCCTTGGAATTGTTGGCATTCGTGTTAGCGTTAGCGTTGACAAAAATTCCCGTTTTGGATTCACTCTCACTCGGAAAGGAGGATGGTATGATGACAAAAAATACATACATGCATTTAAATAAATTAATGTGTCCTTTTCTGCTAATTTCTCTGTGTACTCACTTGTATTTAGAAAAAAAACTTCCGTAGTAGTACAAATAATAATTTTAAACTTACTGAATATACGTATATACATAAAAAACATAATAATTATTGTAGTTAAATCATGCAACCAAATATTTAAAGCTCATTAATGTGCTTGTTTTTACTGATGTGTTTTTATAAAATGTGTTTCTTAATTTTGTGTCCTTTGACTTTCTTTGCAACAAACTTACATTGCCAATACTCCGTACGTTTCAGGTTCGACATGCTCGTCAATGGAGGTGGCTCAGTAACTCTGGGATTTTCACGAGCTCCGTTCCGACATTTGACACGTACAGTTTTCGTTCCGTGGAATGAAATTGTGGTGTTGGACCCTCCAGTCGTTATGACAACTGGTTCAGGCGCACATGGAAGAGATGGGCAACTCGAAGAAAGTAAGTCATCACAATCACCTTGCCTCCACCATGACTCTGAATTGTTGAAGCCGTTCGTGATGTCCTCTTGGCTGCCAGGAATGGTTGGAGCTAGTCCACAAAACAGTCTTGTGTTCTCTGAAACTCAGGTACCAGTCATACTATACTGATGGTTTCTTAGTAAAGACTTAACATGGCTGTGTGGATTAAATGCTAAAACGGGACTCGTAAAATATTTGTTGCAGATTTTACAACAAAGCATCGTGATACCAGGTTCCGATGTGCACTTACTTTATCACAGCAGCCAGTCCCCAGGTTACCTTGCCACCATTCTAATGCAACTCACAGGACCTGAAATACCTGCGGAATTGAGTTTGGTGCATCTTAAAATCACCATCGAAGGTGAATTGTACCGGACAACCATTATGGGAGAAAAAGGACAGCAGAGGTCACTACTCTGCGAACCTTGTGAGAATAAGCTGCTTTTTTCAATTGCATTAGCGACAGGACCGGATGGAAGCATTTATGTCGGGGACTTTAATCTCATTAGACGCATTACCCCAGATAATGTTGTGTACACTGTTCTTCAACTAAGGTAAGAAAATAGTTTGTTGATTTTTATGGAATGGTGACATAGCCAGTTAATCTAACTCGACCCCTTTATTTTTTTATTTACAGTGCCACCAAAGTCTCGCACCAGTATTACATGACCGTATCACCCGCGGACGGACATCTATATATATCGGACCCAGAAAAATACCAGGTAAAAAGTTTAAATTTTGTTTGCTTTATAACGGAGTATGCTATTTATATTGACAAATGAACTTTATGATGAGGAATTTAGAAGGTTTTGTTTCCACACCTTTTGAGTACTAATTGGCATAACATAGTCAACATAGTAAATGAAATAGAAACGACATGAAAACAAATAAACTTTTGTTGGTTGGAGGTGTGTATTTGCTAAGCCCATATTGTTCACTTTCATC
The DNA here is from genome assembly GCA_027743785.1 of Sinhomidia bicolor. Taxonomy (NCBI): domain Eukaryota; kingdom Metazoa; phylum Arthropoda; class Collembola; order Entomobryomorpha; family Entomobryidae; genus Sinhomidia; species Sinhomidia bicolor. The sequence continues at coordinate 29,981 of JAHZMT010001449.1, forward strand.
CGTAGATTTTGCAAGTGAAATTAACGGATCAAGTTATTCCGGATCCACGAGTGAATTACGAAGCTGTTGTTGGTTCTGGCTTAAAATGCGTTCCCGGTGACCCTGCAAACTGCGGAGACGGTTTTCCTGCGAATCTTGCAAAACTAAATCATCCGAAAGGGATTGCAATCACTAGTGATGGCTCTATTTATTTAGCAGACGGGCCAAATATAAGATTTGTTGACGGTCATGGTATCATTCGTACGCTGATAGGAAGTCATAATCATCGTGGAGTTGGCTCCCGTTCCTCTGGATTTATCAAAACAACAGACTTTGAGTCTTGTCGAGTGAAACGAAAGGATATTAACCAAGTTCAACTCCACTGGCCAAGTAATCTTGCACTGAACCTGGTTGAAAACAGACTGCTCTTTATTGACGAAGGGATCCTTTTCCAAATCACCGATGACAATCAACTGGAACGTGTGTTTGGTTGCACATCCTCATCTGACAAGGTTGTCCGTCCAATACATGATTTGGCTTTTAGCCCCAAAGGACAGCTCTACTTTGTCACGGAAGACTCCAACCTGTACACCATGAAACGACCAGGAGAAGTGCTGCTAGTGAGAACTGACAAGATATCACCGTACGATCATAACAGCTCGGCAGTTGTGTTGCCGCCTTTGGCTTCCTCATTATCACCATCCACAGGTTCATCATCCTTCTCCACAAGTGGAAACAATTTGGATTCTGGTTTCGTTTCCGCTGTAAGTGTGGGAGCTGATGGTACTGTTTACGTTGCTGACCAGGCAAATCTGGAATTAAAGAAAGTAGCCGACTTTATTCCAACACCGGCTGACATGAACACAGATTATGAAGTAGTGTTTCCTGCCACAGGAGAAATCTACGTGTTTAATAGATACGGTCAGCATACCTACACAAAGGATTTGAAATCAGGGAAAGTGCTGTACTCATTCCTTTACACGAAAAACACGAGTTATGGGAAGTTGTCGAAAATTAGCGACAGCGCAGAAAACAAAATCCTGTTTCTCCGTGACTACTCTTCCGTCGTCTCAACAATTGAAAACACCCAAGGGAAAAAATGCAACCTGAAAATCAATCATCTCGGTCGACTGGTCCACTTCCAAGAAATGGAGAATTCGGAAATTCGCTTGGAATATTCTGATGAAGGCCTTCTTCTTGCCAAAACCACAACCTCAGGACTAAGCTCTTTGTATGCCTACGACAAGTTTGGAAGGGTTCGCAGGGTGATTGGAGAGACTGGAGTTATTACCAACTTTGATTATGAGCTTCTGGGATCGGCAATTCAAGTGCGAGTTAGTGACTCGCAGTCGAAAAAGGAATTTCTTCGGTTTTCCGTCCTCCAGAATGATGAGAAGGATGAAGTGATAGTAAACAAAATGAATGGGGCTGATAATGTGGTCCGGAGGAGGATATTACAGAGAGACATTAAGAACGCGAGTTATAGCCTTCGCACAGAGGATGGAGCTTTATTGTCAGGAGGTTCATGGGGAATTTATCCGTTATTGAAAGATGGAATTCCACCAATGCCTGTTGAAGGGAATTTAATGCGAGGACCCTCCTATCAGTATCTTGTTGATATGGAGCAGCAGGGAAGTAGTTCAAGTGGCAACAGCGGCTCTGGTGGCGGCAGCAGTTCTTCTTCATCTTCTTCCTCTTCTGCTGCAGCAGCGACACATTCTTTGCAGCATCAACAAAATGGAAACAAGCATGAGTGGAAGTTTGGACTGCTGGGTGATGGCAAAGGGCCAGAAAGAATACTAGATCGTCAAATGTGGGTCAATGATAGTCGTGTGCTGAGCTTAGAATTTGATCAGAGTTTGTCTCGTGAGGTGATCCAGAGTCGGGATCGAGAGTCAATATTCTACATTCAATATGACAAGACTGGACTTCCTCTCTACTTCATCCCGGGCTCAAACAATGGCTATCGATTCTCAATGAACATCACTTATGACAGATTTAAACGTATAGAGAGCTGGAAATGGGGAGAGGGGCGAGGACTTCAGGTCACATATGGAAGAAATGGCTTTGCGACGGAAATGAAAAATCTGGATGGCAGTCGCGTCACAACGATTGAATACAATGAATATGGCCAGCCATCAAATATATCATTGAGATCTGGCCGCTCCTTCCTCTTCCATTATGATATTCACGGCGGACTGAAAAGTGTTGAAACACCCAAGCAGACCCGCCACTCTTTCACTCTGCAACACTCGATCAGTTTCACAAAGCTGGTGTACCAACCACCTGGTAGTGGCGTGGTGAAAAATAGCTTTGTCAAGTATTTCAACGCGTATGGTCTTCTTGAAAGCATTCTGCTACCTTCCGACAGTGGACGTATCTTCCAAGAGTACGATTTACTCCGCAGACCCACTCATTTGCTGTTCAGTGAGGGGAAAATTAGCCGCAAGTACAAGGCCAAGGGTGTAACCATTACCATTTCGGAAGGGAAATTCGATTCGACAACTCATTTGCTGACCAATGGTATTGGCAAGGTTGTTCAGGAGAAACAAGAATTTAACGCTAAATCTGGTCTGGCATCCTCCAAGCTGGTTTACGAGTATGACTCAAATTTCCGTCCGATCATCTTAAAGGCACGTATTGGGGGCAATGTGCTTCCGGATTTTGTTCTGACTTATAACGGAAAATCTGGAGGTCTTGACCAACTGGGCACGTTCCGCATGTCACAGTTGAATAGTCAGGAAAGTTCCGTTTTCGACGGGATGGCAATTTTCACTAAACGACTGAATGGCTACGGGCAACCTGTCCAATATTCAATGACAATTCAAGCTGAGGAAGTTTTCCGCATGGACTTTTTCTTCATTAATAACTCGCATCAAATACAACAGATTCGAGTGAAAACAAAAAATATGGGCACAACTCCAGTTAAAAACTTTACATATGACTCGGACGGTCAGCTAACGCATGTTGACTCGACGGAACCTTGGAAGTTTGACTATGACATGAACGGAAACCTGAGAAGTCTGACCTACAGAGAAAACACTAACGCTCTGAAGCATAATGACCAAGATAGAATTGTACAGTTTGGAAATAGCAGCAACTACAGCTATGACATGGTTGGAAGAATGGTGCAAAATGCCAAGGGAGAAAATTTCACGTACAATGCACTTGGCCAACTGAAACGGGCATGGAAACGAGACCGATTTGATGTGGAGTACTTTTATGACTACGAGGGTCGTTTGGTTGCAAGAAAGGATAATCATGGAAATGCCACCCAGTTCATTTACGCGGATGTTCAGCATAAAAGTCTAGTGACTCATATTTACAGTCCGAGAGAAAACAGACTTCTCCATTTGGTGTATGACGAGAGTGAGAGACTGATATTTTTCCAAGTGAATAGAAACCAAAAGTATTATGTGGCCAGTGACCATTGTGGCACGCCCATGCTCATATTCAATCAGTATGGACAGGTGGTCAGAGAAATTTCAAGGAGTCCTTTCGGGCATATTGTCTACGATTCCGATTCGTACTTTTATCTACCCATTGATTACTGTGGCGGAATTCATGATAAGGTATTAAGAAAATTAATCGTTGGCCTACTATAACTAACTATAAAAAGTGAATGCCAATACAGGATTATCGTGACTTATTTGTCAATAATTTCCATCGTGACATTCTGCTTCTCTTTCCTCTCAGGTGACTTCACTAGTGCACATGAAGAATAAGCGGGTCTACGATCCATTAATTGGACAGTTCCTTACTCCGGATTGGGAAAATATTTTGGATAAACTAGAGACACCTGAGAAAATCCATTTGTACCGAATTAATGGGAACGATCCTATCAACCTAATGAGTTCAGGACCAGCATTCGGTAATGAGAAAATAAAACTGTTTTTGCAAACGGATGAAATAGTAATAAAATGGCAAAGTATACGTTTATCTTTATGCATGGCTTTACTGTCTTTGGAGACGTTAAGGGTGATAACGTTTCAAGAAGATTTTAACCACTTAGCAAATTATAAGCTTACTTCCCTTTTATGTGTGTGTATGTCAGAATGTATTCGCTTTTTCTGTTCCCTAATATTTCACTCCCTACCTTTTTGCAGATCATCAAGGCTGGTTGAACTACCTGGGCTACAATCTCGAATCGCTGGCTCCTCAGTTGTTTCCCCGCTCACTTGGCATAATTGGAAAGGAAAGAGGATTAGCGGTTTCAGGACTAGAGAGTCGTATTCTAGAGAAAACATTTGATCTTCCCATACTTGGGACGATTCCAAGAAGTGTCGTAACAAAATCGACGCTGGTGCCTAATCCTGCATTACAGATTGCATTAATAGAGCCTCCATTAGGGAAAAACATCTTGTTGAGCCGAACTTCGGATGGAAAAGCAATGATTTCCTGTCCGTTTTGCACAGCAAATCGTATCTACCGGGACGTGTTCACGCAGATTCTCAACGGCAGCGATTTTCTCCGCTTCGTGTCGCACAATCCAGGCCAGGACGTGTTCCATTTTGCCAAGAAGGAGTTGTGGAAGGCTTCTGATGACTTGGCAGACTTGAAAAGACTCAGTGGTCAGGTTAATGTGACCGTTCACGACCAATCTACAGAGAACCAAATGATTCATTTGAAAATCACCATGTATGGAGTAATTATCTCTGTACGGTACGGTCTCACCGGCCCCAGGGAGGAAAGTCGACTGATTCATCATGCCAAAGGAAGTGCTAGCAGAAAGGCTTGGGCGAACGTGAAAGAGCTCATTCGCGATGGAGTTCCTGTACTAGAGTTTAGTCCTGGAGAGAGAGATGAAATCCTTCAAAGTGGACATCTCTCCTCCTACCATCACGAGTTTACTCACGACCCTGAGGACTACCCATTCTTTGCTGACGATCCTCTCAACGTTCACATTGTGAAAAAATTAAAAGCGTCAAGAAGTAAATCCTCAAGATCATCATCATCATCTTCTTCTTCTTCTGACTAAACGTTTCCAATTACTATTGCTACGGTAATATTTACTAACATCATTGTAAGTATATTTACAACATGCTAACAAACAGTTTATATATATCTTCTATATAAAATACAATGTAAAAAGAGAGTCTATCGAATTCTTACAAACACAGAAAATTTTTGTACTATTCAAGTTCCTCTGAGCCATATTATATTACTACCATAAAACAAAACAAAAAAGCAAAGAAACACAAAAAATATATTATTACTACATATTATTATTATTATTACTATTACTATCACTATATATTACTACAAATAAGGAGAAAAATTATATCTTGAAACGTCCCTGAACCGAACTGTGAACTATGTAGCTGCAGATGAGTAGATGTGTATGTTAGATATCAATCGCATTATTAATATGGTTACATACATAGAGTATAAATTATAATACTAACAAAAATAGGTATTTATCATTAGTCGAATTTCATGAAGCGTTTTGAAGCATTTTTTCATCCAAAATGTAGCAATACCATCGCAATGAATAGAGACAGTGACATCGTCCGATGTCACTGCTCTACACTATGGGTTGGCTTCACACTTAACGCACTAATGTTAGACATCTAAAAGTAAAAACATACATATTATGCATAATAATAACATAACATTGTTGCCATTGCTGTTTTCTATATTATTGCATTGCCACGTGTGCGTTGTCTTTTGTAAATGGTAAAAACTTGATAATTTAAACGGTAACATAATTGAATATATAGTACAAGTTCTAAGGTTAAGGTCAATATTATGTTGTGACTGACAATGAGTCTTGTGGAGTGTAAACTTTGGCTTCCTTGTGAAGCCAGCGTCATCGTATTTTTTACTTTTACCAAAGATAACAGGAAATAACTTAGATATTTATATATTAAAAAACGAATACATAATGCCCTGTTCTTTATCAGGGACAACACATATTTTTTACTTGTAGAATAGAGGAAGAGCAGCGATCAAAAAAGGAAACTGCAGGATGAGGAGGAAACCAAATTATCAAATGAATCTCGTGCTAGTCCACACACAATTTTTGTCATTAACTTTAACAACCTCTTTTTTGCTAAAACACAAAAAGAATCCGTAACACTGCTACCTTTTTCCGTAAAAATGCAATTTATTATAATTCTGTACATAATAATCATAACTGTAACACTATATGATACTGACAAAGAGTACATGCAATTTTATCCAGTAAAAAAAAATCTGAAATGAGGTGAAAACAAACTTGTCAGCAAAATGAAAGCTTTTTGTGTGTCTGTAAAAACCCCTTAAAAACTTGTTGGTTATAAGGATGACAACAAAGGAACGAATTTCGTTTTCCGATTACCTCTTTATATACTTAAATATTAACCATGTATGCATAAAAAAGTGTGTAATAATATAATAATTTAATAATAATACCGATGAAGTCGTCTGTCTATTTTTCAAAACTGTCTGTAAAGTAATCAGTTCTTACTAGTAAGTTGAATTAATATTGATGTCAATTACAACGCTACTCTATATCGGTATGTTCAAACTTACGTACTAAACTTCTATCTCGTCTATAATCATTACATAATTAATGTAAATGTGTACATGAAAAGCTGTAAAAAGTATTTATTGTCACCACCACAAATTGTAAATAATAGTTAACATAATATGGATAAAGTATTTTATAATCAAATAAAATCAAAACGATCAAAGTCAATGATCTGAATGAGGAGGTGACGTCACGTTTAAAATAAATACAGAATTTCTCTGTCTGAGATTAGCTGCTACGTTTTTTAAAGTTAATAACGAAAAAAATATATTGTTAAGTATTCACGTTTTTTTATATTGCTACTACTCTATAAAAATGATTACGAGTACTATGAAAAATTCTATTCGACACCTTTCTACATGATACGAAAAAAATGTTGTAAACTGAATTTTGGCCAAAATAAAATTAATAATAATAAAAATGAGTTTTTTTCCTGTGACTCGACATAATAATTACGCAGCTAGTTTATTATTGTGCAGAAATACAAAAATTTTAATAATAAGAAGATATTGTATGATTATAAATGATTTACATATAAAACTATTGACAAAATATTTATATATACATACATATAATATATATATATAGTAAAATAAAATATCAGTAACATGTTGAATTGAAATACGGTGTATGGG
>JAHZMT010001450.1:0-20211 GCA_027743785.1 Sinhomidia bicolor
TCCAAGCTTAACCTGCTAAAATGAACAAGACTAATTTTGTAAACGCAATTTATTATCTACCAATCTTACGCTACGCAATATTCTGCTTATGTACTGTTCGCTCGCATTTAAATGATATCCGCCTCAGTGTTTTGAAAAATATGTATGTCTGATATTAGTATATAGTAAATATATAGTATATATTCAATCTTGTGTTTGTTAAAAGAGAAGTCAGCAAATGTTTTGTACAAAACTTACATGAACTACTTTACAACTTTATTAAAAACGTTTTCTCGTAAAATAAAAAATAACCATTGCTGCTGAGTTCTTGTATCTTTGTGTCAATAATCAATCGTCATAATATACATTTCTCTTCTTTATCAGAAGTAAATGAGAATAATAATGTTGGGCGGACAATGAAGTTCATTTTGAGGTGATATGGATTTTGATACCCTGTGAGCTATTGGTAAATTTTAAAATCATTTTAATTTATTCTTCATCTATATATTTACGCTATATTGTTTATTGCGTTACAATATCTTCTAATTGGTTTTCATTAATATCTGAAGCATGAGGTGCACGCTGTTGTGATGATGGAGATGACGGCGATGGAGGTCTTGATGCGTTTCTGCTAGGATTAGGGCTACCTATATTGCCAAGCAAGGGATTATTAGCAAGTCCAGCTCTTGAAGGCTGTGATTGTGGTGTTGATGAAGGTGTTGGTGGAGGTATTGACATATTATGATACACAGTTGATGGATTTTGATGAATCGGAATGCGGTCAATTTCGTCAATATGAAGAACACGTCTTGAACCACCAGTTGGAGCCCCAGCCAATGGAGGACCTACCACGGTTATTGGTGTATAACGTTGTCTTCCAACTGGAGGTAATCTACGTACTCTACCACGTCCCACCATCGATTCAACTGAATTGGCTATATCACGAGCAGTCGGAAGAAGACCTGCTGCTACCATTTGGGGGATTCCGAGAACGCCAGCACCCAGTCTATGATTTCCAACTTCTGGTTCTCTCCGTCTTGGAGCAATCATTGGTAAGCCGTTGTTTAACTCGAGAAGTTGTAGGTTATCAGGATCAAATCGGTTCATGCCTACTAAGGCGGCAATGTTGACTCTATTGGACATTTCGATAAGACCATCCCGATCTCTTAAAAGTATCATTTGAATTATTCGACGTAGCTGGGTAGCCCGAGACAATTGAATCATTTCTTGAATACCATCTTTGGTTCGAGGTATACAGCCTTCACTAAGGGATAATGGTAATGACTGTCTTTTATGATAAGATACTGTGGTCTTGGGAAGTTTGGAAGCGGTTTGGAATGCAGAGATCTGCTGTTGTAGAATACATGAAGGTTTAGATTTACGGGGCATTTTGATACGTGTCATGGGTGGATTTGGACCTTGATCAAAGAGGGGAACGCTTGGCGTAGATTTTCCACGTGCACAATCTGCCACCTCTCGGAGCTGACTTGCTTCATGGTTCTATTAATAACGGTAAAAAGTAAATCATAAAAAATTAAATTCTATTTAGCTGACCAAATATAAAATGTACTTATGTATTTGTTGCATATTACTTCATTTACTGTTGTAGCTCTATTGGCGTTCATTATGTCCTCTTCATCCTCCTCCAACCCCTCATATTCACCACGCGCCTACACACATTTAGTAATTAGGAGTTGGTTAAACTCTATCACAACTTTATCAACGAAATCGTTGTCAACCTAAGGTTTACCCGAATCATATCACGACTGTCAACAATCAATAATGACGACTGTCTTCGTCGTCTTCCCCTCACCTCCTGCTCCAAAATCCATGGAGTGGGTAATTCCGATAACAAATTTTCAATATCCATAACTCTATTACGACTTCCACCTACAAGCGCAAGAACAAATTTTACTCTAATAAAAGTATGCAAATGGTTTATTTCATAAAAACATTGTTTAGCAATAATGCATATTCTTTATACGGAATGCACTAGGCAAAGGTCGTCTACAAAAGAAGTCTCGAACGTTGATGCACACAGGATAATGGTCCTCAATACAGTCATCATTATTACAATAAGTTTGGTATTTTCTAAACTCTTCCCTTGATGTTCGCCCCACCCCAATCAAATAAAATCTGTAAATGAACATGAACACTCCACTTTGGGGAAAGAAAAGCAGAGTAAGACCCGTCACGACGCAGGTCGCTGCCAGCACTGTTTCTGCGACAAATTTCTCTGCTCCTTTATGCACTGTATTAAAAGTATTTCAAACGATAAAATGAAACTTCAATATGGTAGCTTTTAAAACTCATAGTTCATATACTTTGGTAATTCAAAATGAATTCAAAAAGGAGACTGCATACAGTGTGGAATGATCATCGTGTTTGTTACTAAAAGGAAAATTGCCAAGGATGTCTGGAAGATAACTGTAAAAAAGTACCAGCGTCTGTTTCTATCACCGATACATGTTCCAGCCACAAAAAAGTGAATGTCTTGATGTCCTAGATTAACAGTACATACATTTATTTAACCTACCTATTTCTTCTCATAAAACGTGACACGCAACAACAACAATAAACTCTGATAGTCTTACTAATACAAATTTCGCATCTCGAACAATGAAATGTTCTTGGAGGTCTGCATACTTTGCATTTATTACAGTAACGATAAAATCTATCTGCAGGGTGACGATTTCTGTAGTCTTCTGTCTCTGTCATGAGCTCTTGTATGGTATAATTTTTAGGAACAACGCCTGGGTCAGTGATTCCCACAACAAAGAATGCACATATACTTAACGCTGAGAATACATTTCCCACGATGAAAACGGGCAAACCTCCAGCGTAAGCTAAAATTAGTTCCTGTCTAAAATCATTTTAAAAGTTGCCGAATTTACGAAATGTTAGTTTAAATTTTAAATTGAAATTTATACAAAAGGTGAAGTTGGCTGAATACTCAGTTAGAATTTTGCGTAAACTTACGTACTCTAAAATAATTTGAGCAATTACAGTAGCTAGAAAAAACAAACAAAAGAGAAAAGCCGCTTTTCCAGGTCCCAAAACTATTCTGCCACCAAAAAGGGGCGTAAATTTTCCGAATGGATTGATAACTGCTGCCCATCTATGAAAATCACTGGAGTCACTACTAGTACCTTCCTCATCAAATAATGCTCCATCCACATCCAATATATTTGTAGGGGGTGGTTGTGATCTTAAAACTCCTTGTCCTACTGGGATAGGAGCTATTCCTCCAAGACCGAGGTTGCAAGTGTTTTGAAAATGGTGGAGATGATTATGAACTCCGACGAGTGCACTAGGAGGGCTCAAGCGTGGAACGTAAACTTCCAAACCACCGTATCTTCTCAGCACGTAGTTAATACGCGCAGTGTTATTTGATTCTATTCCTAACGACCGCCTGGTGGAACGATGTTGGTTCATTTCTGAGAGGCGGTGTGTATTATACATTACGTTTGCTTTTCAACCTCATCAAAGCAAAGCCATTGTTTTGAGGTTTAGTTATTTGCGTTTACCTTACTGTAAACCGCAAAACCTCGGCACACCACAGTCAATCTTCTCCATTTTCAATCTTTTCAATAGTTTCGTTTTTATTGCTTGAATATCATTTCATATTTTGGTCAAACACAGGAAAACAACTATGGTTTCCACAATTTCCACAACAAGTACCAAAATGTTCCATCGGGAAACCATAAACCAACTGAAAGAAACCTGACTTTCTGACAGTGGCAAGCGTGGCAAGCATTGGTGACAAGTGCCAACTGCAAAGAGAAGTTTCGATGGGGAAATGTGCGAATCCATCTTGTCTTACCATCTTACCTTTATCGGTCGGAACGTCGGAACTATATAGTACTTAATAGTCATTCTAATTACGAGAGATTAAAGAGATGATGTTAGTTTGTTTCGAAATTATTTTTCATTCCTCATGCTTTTATGCAACGCGAAGATTTTCTGTAGAATAGAATTGAATAAGCGTTCGCAATTCATTTTATCTGACACAAAATGGCCATTTTACTATAAACTGGGAATCATGACAGAATATGATAATCTGACTTTTAAAATTATTAAAATTAAACTAAGCGGCAAAGAATATCTCTTGTCTATTTTATCTCTATTGTCTTCATTCCATACATTAACTTTAAGCAATACGTTACGGAAAGAGTCAGTGCGATAGAAAAATATGATTTATATTTGTAAAGGAGTGTAATTTTTCTATCGAGTTTAACTAATATTGTAATCATGCCGTGTGTGGCTGTGTTAATAAAGCTTATATTACCTTATCATACACATTAGCCGGCATATATTTGTTCCATCAAAATATTGCAAAAAATCAAGGCAAATATTGAATTTTCCATATTACTTTTTCTATATAAAATACATAATAATTGTTTATGCTTTTTGGTATTTTTAGCAACGGTTTGTAACGAGTCATAAACTCCCTCACTGGAACTTTCATGGAAAAGTGATCTGACGAAGAACGAGACTTGGGCAAAACTAGTACTGTCCGTGAAAATTACATCGTATGATTCCTAGTGATTTTTCTCAGTATATTACTCATGCATTCAAATGATAAGCAGCAATTTTAATTTGTTGCAGTATTTAGCTTGTACTCTATCAGAGAAAAGAAACAAAGTGACGTACAGCATGCAAAGAAGCAAATCTTTCGAATTCCAGGAATTCACAAAGAGACATACATATCTCTTAGACTTTTTTGGGCTGCGCTGCGATTCATATGGTGTTGATGATGATGTGTCGTGATTAGCTTTGGATGAGCAAAATGTATGATATGAGAGGGTAAAATTTCCATGCACTACTGGCAGCTCGTTTTTAACACTTGTGTATTTCAACAACTGACTACAAACGGGTATAGAAAAAAATGTTGAAGCATATCTGCATGTACGACCACTTTTTCAACAATAATAACATTTTTGTTATTGTTACTTTACTGCCTGAGTACAGCACATATACCTACAATGTAACAAGAAATAGGTAGACAAAAAATATTTTTATTAGGATTTAGTCATAAATTCAATCCCTATGAATATTACCTACACAGTACACACACGTACTATGGATTGGAAGTATATGTTTACATATTATCTGTACAATACATATTTACACACCAAAAACACAAAAGGAAAAATGTCGAGCTATAATTAAATCTCTCTTTAATTTCAAAATGAATTTTAACAAGTAAAAGTCTACAAAAACATTGTCTCTTATTACATTAACCTACAGTGGTTGTGAGCTGTGACGTTGTGCTAGCAAGTAAAAAATGATAGGTACTTAAATACAAATATTATTTTCCCTACATCATTAGTTTTATCTTTATTAATACAAGCAGTTTGAATAAATGCAGGACTATTTTTATCAAAAAACGCAAAAGTAAGTGACTACTGTAAACTACTTTCCAACCGGAAAATCCGAACAGGTTAGTGAATTATAATCATCAACAAGACTACGCCGTTTTGAACTTTCATGAACATCAAGTACAACGACATAATATTATACACATGCGCTTAAGTAGTGCGTTTTGAGCCGTTGTAAAGTTTATACGAATGTAAAATAATGGACAATGTCAGTTAGCAAATATTGGAATATGAAGGATATATTTCATGTACAATGTAAGTTTTTAAAGTTAAGATTTAAGTACTTGTCCAAAAATGAAACATACTTGGAATATTTGAACTTTAGAATGCTTTCCAGAGACTATTATACGTAGCCAAAACACAGAAATTTCGTTGTACATTGTATTGTATGTTCAGGAGCTAATTTGCATGCAAGTTGCAAAGTGTACACATTTTTTATATAAAATTATTATTAAAGTGTTTCTTAAGTATAAAGAATACCTATTAAAGTGTTGAGCTTACAACATGATAAAAATTATTCAATGATTGCGATTACACAAAATGGTTTCTCCTACTTTTATTTATACGACGTAACGAAGAAGCCGCTAATGAGCATTAATGCGGCACAGCTTTTAGGAATAGATAACAGATTATTTAAAAAGCTATCTATCTACTGCTAAATACTTATATTTGAAGAATTCAGAATAAAGAAATGTAAGATCATAAATCCCTTGTTTCAGAAAGAAATATTGACTGAAAGGATGATTGCGTCAGCACTGTTGTCTAAACGGAAATGGAATCGGTACCTAAGTTTCCATTCAAGGATATTTTAAGTTTGCAGCTGGCAATTTCTTCTTCTTAAGTTACAAATAGAAATGTAGCAGCAAACAGAGAGTATAGACATACATTATGATGAATCATTATTGAATTACCTTGATATTATCATCACTGTGACTTAGAGAATCATGGTGAACAGTCAGTAAAAGCTTCACGGATGGTATTTTTATTTGGCAAGTTGCTGAGTTTACGAAAAAGATTCATGGTCCGTTACACATGCATAATAAGTGTACGATAATTACATTATTATCGTCTCTTCATATGCCTCTTCAGTAACAGTTTTAATAAGGAAAATAAGTAATTCAGGAACCTGTTTTAAGTCGTGCTCGAAATGGAAAAATACATGCAGCAACTTGTTACAAGTAGAAGAAAGCACAAGTTAATGAGAGCAAATTTTCATGATGACGCATAAGATGAAAGGCAAGTAATATTATTTGATATGCATCGAAGAGAATTATCATTGCATATTACGAGGCCATATTACGAGGAATGCAATAAGTTTGCAGCTAAAATTGAAGCGTATTTTTTCTTAATAATCGTTATTATCACATTGTCGGTCGACCTGAAAAATACGTCAACAAAAGTAATTTATTGCTTTGCCATATCATATTTCAGGCAGAAGTCTACAGTTGTCATTTTTCTTCAGAAATAAAACAGCTTGAGCTTCACCCCATGCATTGTAGAAGACGACCATGCTTCTATTACGTATATATTATATTAAAAACGAAAAAACAAATACAGAGCAATGCAGTTACAGGAACTCGCTGACATTACCTGATATTGATAATAACCTATATAAACTTTTTAATAATCTGCTACAAAATTACTCTAGTACATACTACTCATGAACATGCATATTTTCAGAGCATTGGTTATTTTAATGAGTCTTTAGCTAAAGAATTAAGCCATTTTTATCATTAAAATATTTTCAATCACGTATGAGTGATAATGATAATATTTATCTATCTACTTCTTTTTTTGCACACAGAAAATATGGTGTTTCTACTCTTCTCTTTGACCATATCCCCAACTGTGTTAAGTAGGCATATAAAAGTTTGTAAGTCTACAGTTTGACGACAAACAAAAGCACTATGTGCGCAATGCCAAATTGACAATCAACAAGAAACAGAGACTAATTTCTTCGACACAAAGTTGCACTGCTGCAACCACACAATTTTTTATTGCTGGGCTTGCAAGAAAAATTTAACACAAGATTCTTTTCGCATCTTCACTTTTAGCAATCCGTAGTTTTTGTCTGTTGTTACTACTACAATGTGCTAAAGCTTCTGCAAACGCCTTTGTTAAGTAGGTACTATGAACATGTAAAGTTACAATAAACTTTTTTAATATTCAATACTCAACCTAAATATTGGTCGTATATTTACGATGTTACTGATAGCGTGAATATATACATCCATAATAATGCACTATCAACTATGCACTTAACTTCTAAAAGACAATCTTTCTTAATTCTCTTTTCATTCGTCTTCTCTCTTTCAGTCTTCTTAAAGTTTCATTCGTCTCATCTCACACAAGAAGACTTGCAAAGAAAACACACGAGAGATGTAAGTCATGTATGTCTGTTAAAGTATAACCAGTTTTTGTCTAATTTGGGCATGTGTGTACTAACTATGTAATATGCATGTATATGTTTGTGTTATTAGTCAAGTGGAGAGGTAGTAAAAATGTTCCATGAGATGATCATATATTAAAGTAGTGCTGCATGAAATGAATTGAAATGAATGTAGCAAAAAGGGCACGATGAAAAACTAACAAGCATCTTTACACTCTTCTTGCTATTCAGCATTGTGCAGACGCATGAACTATAATAACAAATAAATAATGGGGTTGGTTCTTGAGATTGTGGCAATGATGATGAGTACACATTGGCGATGACGAGCTTTTGCCGAAGATGAAGATGATACGCAAATCATTGTGCATGGTACCAAGAAAAACTAGAGAAAATAGTTGTTTCACAGTAATGACAAAAACCATTAAACTAAAGAGTAGTAAAGCTTGACTTGACTTCCCTGCTGGTCTACTAAAGCTATGTTTATGGTAAGCAGAAATTGGGGTAGAAAGGTAATTGCATTCAACCTTAGCTGAGCATCGTTATATTTTTGTTAGTATCGCTGTCTTTGACAGTGTACAGTTTTCAAAGTGCTGGATTTATAATCAAGTATGCTTTGTATGGACAGTCATTCTTCAAATGAAAGGAAAACAAACAACTTCAACCACTGTGCGTGTAGTCAGTCAATAGCGTCTGCAAAGAAAGCATTTTTTGCGTAGTCTTTGAATTTATAAAAAAAAATCACTCCACTCAAAAAATCTTCTCAAGGGTTCTAACAAGCAACTTTTCTGCTCATTTCTATGTTCCATCCACCATATTATTTATTTTTAAAGTTCATTGCAGGAGAATGTAAAAGAAGTCGATAGGTAATAATTACATGGCAAAATCTTTTAACCCTTTCTAATGGTAGCAAGTGAATAACTTGAAGTATGTGAGTTTACTGTGTCTGGTTAACGAATGTGCTAAAATTTCGTGTCATGCGTCAGAGAGAAAATCATGTAAACCTTTTGAATTAATCCTTACAGATAAGAGCTTACTATGAAGAATATATTTTGGACAGCGTTTTCATTTTAATGTAAACATAATCTGTAAGCAAATGTGCTACTGAGAAACAGTGAGGAGTTTCTCCTGCCAAATTCAGCTCTTGAGAAACATTTGGGATTTACCCACTACCATCACAATAAGTACCAGGACCGAATGAGCCCATAGAAAGTGTACGTGAAAAAAAAGAACCCAACAATGGAATCCAACTTCCCTACTTATATAATCCTAGCCCTCGTTTGCATATCACAACTCTGCATGAGTAAGTTGAATAAAGAAATTATTTATTCATTTTGTTTTGTAAGTTTGACACAATTTAGCAAATTTACTAATCGCATCAAACTATTTAATTAAATTTTACAGGTGGTGTGGACGGGTTATTCTGTTTTAAATGTTTGAATATTGACTGCCCCCCGGAGGACTTGGATTGTCAACGTATAAGAGCCTTTGTACAAGAAGAGTTAAAGCCTCTGTACTTTTTTGACAGTTATCTAGACCCATGTCCACAAGTGAATGATACTTACAACTGGCGACTTATGCAATTGGATGATGTCCCTTGTCCTGAGCAAAAGTCCGGTGAAGCCACTTGCACGCTTGGTAGAATGCAAATAAAGACAAAAGAAACTGATACAGATGGCAAGACTAAAGTACGTTTTAATCATGCGACGGTTCTCGGCTGCGCAAGACGGCAACTCTTACTGCGCATCAAATTAGCATTTGAAGAGGGAGGAAAATGTGATATTCTTAAAAGTGAGCAAAAGACTGTAGGAATGGTTCGTGAGTTGGAAATTGAGCACTGTAGGGATCCAGTCACACAGTGCCATGGAGCCGGAAATGACTATTGCGTTGACTGGAAAAAGAGTGTGATCAAATCTTGGGTAGATCAAAAGAAGGATACTCGCTTTGAATTCTCTTTGATTATAGGAATTTTGGCGCTTGTCGTCATTGGAATGTCTGCAGTTATCATTGCTGGCTTGTGTAGAGAGCCTGCAAGTCGTCCTTCCAACTTGCCCAGATCTATAGGAGATGAAAGTGAGACGGTGAAAGTGCTACAGATTCGTGACAAAGAACTTTCTTCTATTGAAGTGGAAGTGTCTACAGGCTTTAGCAATCACAATGGAACTTTGTCAAAAAGGCCGTCGCTTCCACCACCACCACCTCCTCCTCCACCAAGACTCAGACAAAGCAGGGGTAGCACTCCCGTGTAAAAAAATTAGTGGTTTCCTATTTGACTGACTTTGTTCATTTAAAACATTCTAGCCCCTTGCATTGCAACTTACAATAGATTACTTACAAACAAATACTTTATTTTACGTTATTAAAATGTTATTTCTTATTACCAAAAACGACGAAAACGATAATATCTTTTCCGGTATTACATACTCATTTAACAACGAATACATACAAATATGTAATTATATGTGACCTTGTTAGAATATAATACATGTACAATACAGTACAGCGCAAAAAGTATATATATCTACCTACCTATATATCTTGTATATCAAGTGAAAGCAAGTAATGTACCGTGCGTCGTGCCTTTATCAAAGATTTAATTTAATGGTGTTTGTAATATCTGTAGTTAATTATTGTCGTTTAATGATAGCTTTAACATAATACGATAGTATATTGTGCCAATATTTGATACTAAAATTGTCAATGTTATCTTGTTTTCTATTACTGCAAACAGGTCAGTTACGGCAAACTCGCATGCTCAATCAAGATAAAACACTTGAAAAAAGTACTTTGCAAAGAAAGTTTAATACATTCCAAAAGTATTTCGGAAATTATGGAAAGCTGTTCATGTAAATTTGGAAAGTGGTCCCTAAGAAAAGAGGAGACCCAAAACTAATTTTATTGTATTGTAAATTGTTAAATGCATGCATTTCAACCTTGATTTTACACATTATAGCTTATTTATCATGTAAATGAACTTTTTTGCAGCAATGCATACGCGTAGTACATGAGCAAGTCTTCATTTCAGCGACTTTCTTGATAATTGTTGTGCAGAAATTTTCTCATATTTATAGATATTAATAATTTTGTTATAAAACATGCCTGTTTATCTCAACATGTTCACTAATAGAACATTATGTTATACCTAGGTTATAATAGATACCAAACTCATTCTTGTTGTATGATTGTAAATAATTCTGTTTATACATTTTATAGCAATGCAGCCAACCAGTAATATTATAAAAAATCCGTCAGTGTACAGAAACTTTCATATGTAATATACCTAATATGTCTAGACATACATATGCAATAATGAATGTTAATTGCTCCAACTTTTTAAAATAAATATTTACCTGGAGTGTTTAACATATCTATCTTTCAACCAAAAGTTGAAGATTTACATAGGTATACTATTAATTAGTCGTAAAAGTTTTTTTGAGTTTCACGCTAAAATATTTTGACGCTAATTAATCCTTTTGTTGTTATCAGATTTTTATGCTCTTTATTCACTTTGAAATATGCTCCAGTTGCAGTTTTATAAAAGTTACATTGGTAATGAAATCGAATCGAATCCTTTGAATTGTACAAGAAGTTTGAAGAGACTATGATTGGATTTCAGACTGACCTGACAAGCATAACAAAATCTACCGATTAACAAACAGACATCCGTTGTTCATAAGCACTTAATACTTATTGAACTGGGAGTGAATGGGCATTGAGCTGCACATTAGACATAGTGTCACAGTTACACTTACGACATACTAGCTTTCTACTTTTAAACTCGCTCCGAAAAAGAAACGTTTCGACAAAAAATATAAATATTTTAATTACTTGCCCTATCGCATTTAACAGTGTATAAAACAATTTTCTGTATTATTGGACTTTCTTGTTTCACATAACTTTATTCAGTCAAGAAATTTTGAATTTTATCAAAATTTTATCTCATGTGGGTATAATTGGGAAAAATACAGAAAATTTTGTTTTAGGATTGAGAAGTAAAATACTGATCTGCTGTATCTTCTTACTCACAAGTCGGCCGTTGTTCATTATTATATTGTTCCTCCGGTATTGTGGCAAGTGGATTTTGGTTTGAGTCCACCGGAATCATTTTGAATATCAATTGGTACAGCCAAGGCCACACACCATCCTCTATATTTTCAAATTCCTTTTCAGGTTTGTCGCCCTCATTGCAGGGAAAGTTGTCGCATCCTGTCATAGTATCGTAAATTGCCATAGCCTTGCGTGCAGCATCACAGACAGCCTGGATACGAGACTCACAGCGCATTTTATTTCGACATGGACCATCATTTGTAGCACCCGTGCTTATGGCGCAACCTGTATTAGGTACAACTTGAACTGGTCCGGTAGAAGGTACGGGGGTCACAACTTGTGAGTTACTACTTCCTCCACAGGTATACTCCAACTTGGATGAAGTTGCCCCTGTCTTTAATAATTCTTGTGTTGAATCAAGACTTTTCGTTAGAGGTGGACATGGAGTGACAAGTTGGCCTGGATCTTTAAAGACTGAACCGCAAGGTGCAGTAGGTTCTTCAAGAGCACGTGCAGGGGAATCAACTGACACGGCCATGACTCCTGTGTATGAAAACTCAAACACTTTTCCCGATGATGGAGACATTACTTTTGCTGAACACGGCATTGCCTGAGGACAATTACAGTCATCGTTTCTTTGTTCGCATGCCTTGTCGTTCCCAGAAGACTCGAAAGTAGTTACCGAAGTGGGTGGCCTGAGGCACATAGGAGGTTCTGGCGGAAAATTGGTGACTTCAATTGCATCACAAAGGTCAATATTACTTTCTTGACGTTCAGCGATTGGTTGATATCCGTAATCTTTCTCTTGGATATCTCGGAACATTTTCCCTAGCACCCAATTTTCCTCTTCGTACATCAATTCCTCTGGTTTATTTCTCACTTTACCTATGGCCATATCTTCAGGGACTTGTCGGAACATTTTTTCCAATCGCCACTTGTAATCTTCGTATGTTGTCGATCCACCGTCATCCACTTTCTTCTTTGCTCCTTCGACAAGTCCGAATCTCCCCATTTTACCCTCGTGAAATAGTTTTTCCAAAATCCACGCTTCCATGTCTCTGTCCAATAGAGCTTCATCTGTTGCCTGGCCTAGAGGTTCTACATAGCGTGGAGGTTCGGGCTCCGACTCCGGTTTTATATTTTGTGCTGCTAATAATTCAGCACCCTGTCCTAACTCACTTGAAGCCTTACGTATTCCCTTAGGAGATTCTAGCTCTGGTGGCTCTTCTGATTCCACATTCTCAATTGATTTTATGGATGGCTGCGAGGCCAATTCCGCCTGTTCCACTTGGATAATTACTTTAGAATCTGGTGTTTCTTGTTTAAAATATTTGGGCCACTCTGACTCATCGACTTGTGCTGACGGAGACTCCTTGATGTCTATTACTGATTGCGCCGGTTCATCTCCTATTGTTTTTACTGAAGCTACAGAAGGCTGACCTTGCGAGGTAACGTCTCCTGGCAGAGAATTGGCGTCTCCAGGCAAGGAACTGGTGTCTCCAGGCAAGGAGGAAGCGTCTTCTTCTTCCTCCTCTCCTTCCATATCAACAGAGCCCTCTGACTTGTCGTCTGCCATTTTGTTTATTCTACCATGAAGAACAGTTTAGAATAAATGAATCTGTTCAGACGCCTATGTATCTGTTACAAATGTCTTACTTCACGATTTGCTGCTTGTAAGTAGAATGAGGTAGAAATCTAGTAACTCATTTTCTCATTTGATTTTATTACCTGGTAATAGAGCCTACTTTTTTATTTAAAAAATCCGACTGTAATTCAATGTACCTCGTGTATGGAATAATGAAATGATGTCATGGGTGGGTGTCGACATAGAGGATAAACGTTTATACTCTATGGGTGTCGACTTCAAAAAATACCAATAAAATAATTTTCATTACAATGGCAACGACAAAATATAAATATGTTAAGACTTCGATTTTTTCATTATTGTATTTTTCCTCACTCTCGTCGGAAGGAAAGCCATCAAGCACGGAATCACGGAAATATAAAAGTTATAAAAGCTTGAGTTATAAAATATAAAGCACCAATAGACTATTTTAACAGTCCAGCAAAATTCGGCAGAGCTTATAATTTATGGTTTTTCATAATTTTATGCAAGCTGACAAGACTTCAGCAAAAGAAGCTCGAGCTTTAAACATCCAAATCATCAAAAATTGACATTGACAAAAATGAGTTCGTGTCTCACATAGATTACTTTCCTCTACGTTCATTTTACAAAGATTTTTACTATGAAAACTGTAGAGTATATATAAATGATGAAAACCAGCATCCTGCCATGCATACTCCTTGCTCATTCATTACCAAAACCAACTTACTGGTTGGGTTACTATTACGTACAGCTACCATGAATCATGAACCCGAACTGCGCACATATATATTTTATGCACAAAAAATCCCCCATTACTTACTTACGTACACAAGCAGCAACAGTTTCATTGTTGGGTTTGCATTACTACTTCTTCAATCAACCCTTTGATTTGATGACAAGTTATTTTCATGTATGTACATATGAACACATACCCTCATACTCATACCCAGTACCAGTAGTGTCAGCATTCTTTTCAATCTCATCATCATCTCATCCCATTCAGGAAGCTGTGTAACTTGTTATGTTTAAAACACTACGTATTGCATTATTGCCTCTATGTAATAATCATTTTTATGTGTTCATATGCATATATTGGAATATTTATCATTTTTTCTTCCTGATGATGATGTACATTTCACAGAGTTTTATTTTAGATGACCAATCAGATTGTCGAGTTAGTTAAATGAAATAAAGCTTAAATTAATCTCATATTATATCTTGTATATGTACAAGTTGTCTAGAGAGGGTAAAATATTTTTATTTCACAGAGTTTTATTTTAGATGACCAATCAGATTGTCGAGTTAGTTAAATGAAATAAAGCTTAAATTAATCTCATATTATATCTTGTATATGTACAAGTTGTCTAGAGAGGATAAAATATTTTTCAGGTCTTATACTCATATAGATAGTATAATAGACTTGGATTTTATTTAAAAATAAAGCATCCATCGTTTCACATCCAGTTTGCTGGTGTATGTCGTCAGCATTTAAGTAAATGCTTTTCTCAAAAAGAAACAAGCACAGCAAACATGGATAGTCATTGAACCGTGTAAGTGGATAATAAAATACTATTTTTAATGTATATTGTGCTGGTGAATGTTGAATCATCATGAATTTAAATTCGTTGTGCTAAATACATGATGATATGATAGCTAGCTTAGCTTTTTAGTGGGGAAGAGGAATCGCATCTTATTTTAGTCGGGGCAGACAGACCGAGTGGAGTGAGCATACCTTAAAACATGATTACGCTCTGCAAATTAGATACTACGTTATGTTATAAAAAAATGTGCAAAACTTTTCTAGGAAATACCTACTTTTTTGCTTTAGTGCTCTTCTTTAGATAAATAAACAAAAACTTCATTTTTATGCGTGAGTGTCATTGTTCTGAACATTATATTTCGTGTACAGAAAACGGCTGCTCTAAATGAATTAAAATGAGAATTCATGGAGGAGGACGGATGGGATACCACTTACACTTTGAAATTTCAGTTAACAATATGATTCATTACTTGATTGTGATACTCGGATTGCTTGGAAGTATGTGTATTTTTACAAGTTTAAGACATTTTTAATTTTTGTTCAGGTTTTTTGTTCAAATAAACATTTAACTTTTTTTAAATTTTCAGGCACTTCCAGTCTTAAGTGCTACCAGTGCATTTCATTTGAATGTACACAATCCCAACTATTTTGTGAAGGGGTAAAAGAGTACCTACTAAGTCAGTTACCAGATCTGTATTATGGCTTTGAAAGTCAGAGAGTACCAATGTGTCCTAGTCCTACAGACGAAGAAGGATGGTCGGAATTGCGACGTGATACAAAGTACGAATGCGAGGAGGAGAAGGTTGATGACGCAACCTGCGTTTTGGGACGGTTTAGAGTGACAACGGAAATCTTTGAGACGGGTAAAAATATCACGTCTCATGGAACTGCACTTGGATGTGCCAAATTTGCCTTGCTCAAGCAAACGAGAACAGCGGTAACCAAAAATGAGTGCGACATGTCGTCCAGCACCAGTAAATTTAGGCATTCTCTTCGCCACTATCTTGAAATTGAGCATTGTGCTAGACCTCCAGATATGTGCCACAAGTTGGATTTCTGTATTCCACCACATGCGACAAACATAAAAAAGTTTCATGATGACCCACCTAAGCAGCCCATAATCTCATTTCCAATGTTAATAGGAATCGTACTATTGATTGCACTAGCGATAATAGTACTCACTTTCCTTGCGCCTTTCTTTAATGGGTGATTTCAATTAGTTAAAAGTTTTAACATACTTTCTCAGCTACAGGACAATGAAAACAAAACAGTGGAAATGTACAAGTGTAATCCAATTGATCTGATGTTCGTCTTCTTAATATATCCTGAAAAAGTCTTCCGAAACAATAGGGCTTTTCTAAATATATTTTATATCTAAAAATACTAATCTTGTTACAAGTGTTAGTGACATTAAAATTAAATTAGGAGGTTTATATTATTGATTCCTCTGGTGTTCTCTATGCTGTACATAAAGACTGACTTCTAGGGCATCTACACATTCTACACAATATTTTGTTTTTAAGTAAACTAAGTATTCGTTCATGACTATGCAATTACCAAAATCCGACAGGGAAAAAATCAATTAAAATTCGTATATTCAGTATATTGGGAAAAATTGTCAGAGTACAATCAGTTTCTTTCTACAATAAATAAACGCATAGAAAAGTTCTGAAAAAGGTATACATATTGGGTACGTTCAGACTTTCACTTGACCACATACTCTTGACCTCTATTAATGTCAGTTAACGTATGGGTTTTTTGTTACATGTACATGTACTTTATACCTTTTTGTATTGGTAATATTGGTATCTCATTTGATGTTGTTTTAGTTTTTACTGATCTGCATTTCAACCTCAATGTCCGTTATATAAATTATCCTAACGCTTACGATTGTTACTAAAATAAATAACATTTATCGAGAATAAAAGATTTTAAGTCGTAATAATATAAAAGGTTGATTTATTTTTCATGTAAAAAGTCTTATGCCTTTGCATAAAAAGTCATCACTTTCAGATAATACTACAATTTTATATAGCTATGTTCATCGCATAAAAACATTTGTATATTAAAAATTATAATAGTAACACGTTAAAATACTAAAACAAATACATTTTATTTTACTTATTTATATACTTGACAGAAAATCCTGAAGTGTTGAGCCTGACTTATTTGCTTTTATTGATTTGAAGAGTATTTTGTTCAGCTTTTCAAGTTCCTTTTGTCTTTGTACTTTTGTGCTTGTACTCGTTTTCCCATGAGCGACACCACCCCCACGATTAGGTAGCTGCTGTACACTATTGTTCGGGGTTGTACGTTCCTCGAAAACTGTTACCACCGACGTAGGTAGTGTTAACCCCGCCGTTTTGTCCTTTTTTGCTTTCTTCCTCTTTTTCTCCAGATTTGCTGCAGGGGCGTTACAATTTGATTCACTTTCTACCTTCTTTTCATACTGTAGTTTATTAGCTCCACACCAATTCTTCAGCATTTTGANGATTTGCTGCAGGGGCGTTACAATTTGATTCACTTTCTACCTTCTTTTCATACTGTAGTTTATTAGCTCCACACCAATTCTTTAGCATTTTGATTCTTGTCACTCCACCACATTTTCCACATGTTAATTCCTGCATTTAAAATAACAATGCCAAATTTAAATGTCTACTGAGATTGAGTGCACACTGCATATACCTTCATATATAATTATTATTACAGATATTCTCTAATGTTCATTTAGTTCATTACCAAAATATTAGCCGGCTTTGACCGTTTTAGCAAAAATTGTTGAAACTTAGTCATGCCCGATTGTGATCCTTGTTCATTGTAAATTTCTCCGCTTTTGATAAGTTTCATGGCCTTTTTCGGGATGCGTTTAGCAGGCACTATTCTGAATGTATAATTGCCCGTTTTGGCAACTTGTTCGCCACATTCCTTACATTTTGACGACATATTATTTTCAAAGGAATTTTCTGCTGCACGATTTCTATCTTCTTTCTTTGTTTTTTAATTGTAAAAATCTACGAAAATCAAATATCAAAATTAGAAAGCAAATAAACTAGTTGACTAAAACCAACACCAACTTGAAGAAAAGAGAATCAAAACACAATCTGATCATTCATACCATTTATACTGATATGCATTGCATATTGATAATGTAGTCAAGTACTGTATGTATGTATTTGGGGATGGAATAAGGAAAGTTTTTGTTTCATTCAAAACAAACACTAGCACGTGCAGTGCACATAATATACATAATGTGTACACTTTCACGTTTGCACCACCCACATTTTCCAATGTCACAATGAACGAGATGAGATGTGGTGGGTGTTGCGTGGAACATGGAAGGATTACAGGATTAAACTTTTATCATTTCCAGCTGAATTTCAACTAAAGTACTGGATACGATACACGAAGAAATTCCTTCTTCGTAAGGCTTATACTTTGATGTGGGCAAAAATGCTCATCTATTTTCCTCCATATAACAAAAACCGGCACTATTCCATTCGTATTCCATATTGAATACTGTACAGATTTACTGATATGGAAATGGTCTTTGGTGGTAGTAGTAGTCGCATAAATCATGTGATTAAAGTTAGTCAGTAGTGAGGATGTAATAATTTTTTTCACCCTTAGGGTGTATGGTTTTTATTTTTTTGTAAGGACTGATTCAGGTTCTCTCTTGCACTGTTGCACTTTTAGATTTTTAGCATTGCAACTTTTTTTGACTATAACTGTTTGCAGTCATAGTTTAGCACGATTTCTTTTCACAGAAAAATAAATTTTTATATATAATTTAGACTGTTTGGACAAAGTGACGCAGGCAATCGGACTTTATCTTATCAACGTGACAAAGTACTCTGTAAACAAGACTGTACCTTTAGAGAGGATACTGATACGGAGGAAACTTGATAAAGATATAGTAAAAGTAATAAAACAAATACACACGTGTAAGAAATCGAAATGGACAAAAAACTGCAAGAGCTCAAGCAGCACATTTCTAGTTACCCGGATTTCCCCAAACCCGGTATTTTATTTCGGTACAAGAGTCATTGCCAACCAAGATTATTTTGCAAAAATGATATGATTTTGTGATAGTCAGTCCTTTAATTGGAAACTTAAATTCGGAACTTTTGCAGGGATATGTTCTCACTGCTGCGAAATCCTGCAGCATTCAAAGACTTGAGGGACGTGCTTGTAGAAGTTTCAAAACGAAATATTCCTGACGCTCAAGTAATCGTAGGACTAGAGTCACGAGGTTTCCTCTTTGGAACGATTCTCGCTTTGGAACTTTCCTTGCCGTTTGTCCCTATTAGGAAACCTGGAAAACTCCCAGGAGAGCTAAATCGTGTAACGTATCAACTGGAATATGGCTCAGTACGACAAATTTAAACCGAAACGATTCAAAGCTGAAACTTTATTTTTTAAATAATTTTTTTTCCACAACTGATTACAGGATACATTTGAAATTCAAAAGGAAAGCATTCAACCAGGTCAAAAAGTACTAATTCTGGACGACCTTCTGGCAACCGGAGGTATTTTTTTGTAAAAAAATAATGCAATAATTATAATGCTAACCAAAAACACCACGATCTTAAATAAACGTAAATTCATTCTCATCTACTTTTAAAGGATCATTAAAAGCGGCCTGTCAATTAATTGAAGAAAGTGGTGCTACAGTTGCCGGCTGCCTCGTTGTAATGGAGCTTGTTGAATTACGTGGGCGGGATAGCATTCAGCAACCCGTGTTTTCGCTTCTAGAATTTTAGTTCTTTCAATATCCAGCCAATGTGACAACGAATATACGAAATACAACAATAAAATTTTATATAACAAAAAAAGGAAGCCGTTCCACTACTTTTACATCGTGTCTTTCTGAATTATATACTTTTCTATTAAAATTTGGCCGCACTGAAACTCAGTGAACGAAAGCGCAATGTGATGTATTATACCATTACATAACTAACTATTCTGTGCCATTATCTAGAACATAGCATTCCAGTTACTTCAGGCAGAAAATAAACGCTTACAACAGAATACATAAAACTTTGTATGTAGTAGTAAACACATTTTATTAAAAAATGACTTCTGTTTTAACTTAACAAACTTTTTAAAAATAACACATTGAATTGAATACGTTGAGTCGAGCTTTATTACAGGATTACTTAAAATTTTCTCTCAAAGATTCATAGAACTTTTCATGCTCGTCATCATATTTGTTATAGTCTTCTTCAACATCACTATTATTGAAGGCATTAAATAAACCATCCAATTCATCTAG
>JAHZMT010001451.1:0-22206 GCA_027743785.1 Sinhomidia bicolor
TAGATTTATTTCATTTCAATACTTTTTGCTAAGGGTTCTCTCAAAATATTTTAATAACTTTTATAGTTCATCTCGTAAATTATCAGCAAATGATCAAAACAATAATAAATAGAGTTTGCATATTTTTGACATGCTGCTATTGCAAACTGCAGTTTTGCATGCTTACGATTTTTTATGAAATTCAATTTGAAGATATTACGCTCAATTATGCTTGAGATGATCTCATTAATTAATATAACTTTATCTGTCAAAGGGGTTGACCATTAAAATTTGTAATGATAAGTAGTTGGGTTGAGGGAGGAGTAGATGGGCTGGCTTATATCTTATTTTTTTACAAGTTTTATCAGTCACCACGGGTTGAGTATAAAGTAGTACAATTAGACATTGCATTCAAGTAAAAGCGTCAACAACAAAATGATGCTATAAAATTTCAAGTGATAAAAGTATTGAAAATGGAATTTCAAAGTGATAAAAATAACACTGTTGTTACAAAAATTGGATAACGTAAGATTAGTAGGTAAGTTTTAAAAATTCTTTATCGTGCAGCAATATTATTTTCTTTGTTTATTGCCACAACCGAAGCAAAAAATGTAATAATTTATGTTGATACCCAAGAGATGTACGAAAGTGGTTGAAAAACACTATGCAGTGTTTTTTATCAATGTCCCTGTTTGCTACACTACTGTGTTTGCTTTTTCATGTTCAACCTGGCCTGAGAAAGTATACAGCTCATGAATAATTAATGAAAATATAAAGAAACAATACAATGAAGACACCGAATGGCTTTGGTACTTAATATTATTGTTTCTTTCTCCCTTGCTTGTGCCTCTTAACAAAATCAGCGCATCTTCATTTTCTATGTATCTTTTCCAAATTTGGTTCGGGTATTTTTTTTAAATTTAGAGAGAAGTCCTCACCCGTCTCTTACCGGCATACACGTTTTTAATATGAGTATATAAGCTCGTTAAATTATTTAAAAGGATGTATAAAAACTTGATAAAAGATACTGTAAACTTGAAAGTGTTGACGTGAGTTGAACATTCCACATGTTTCATTTTTGAAAACCAAAAGTCATGAACCATGTAACCTTGTTCTGACATACCCATATCTAGAGATATTCTACACAGACCATTTTAGCAGTACGAATTCATACAGGTAATCTCAAACAAATTGGGTACTGACGGACTATCAGTACTGCTGGCTGACCAGATCATATAGCTGGATTAAAATTAAAATACACGATAATATTCACTTAGCATGAATGGAACTATGTAAATTTTCTTCTTAAGACATTTGTAATATGCGGCAAGGAAAATACAGCAGAAAACGCCCACAAAGCAATAACATCAAATGATATATAATATATTATTAGGATGTAACTTTTGCGCACTTTTGATCTGGATCGTTTGAACCCTTAATCCTTGTACTAACTGTATTTTTTCTGTGGCTTATCATCATCCTCTGATTTTTTGAACAACACAGTAATAGTAATAATCGTGAATTCTGAATTGGAAAGAGTTAAATATGAATAATATGGCAGGGGAAAAGAAAATATTCAAAAAGTAATTCTGTTTTAATGAGATGGCATGAGAAAAAGGATTAGAAAACACACATTACATCATGCACATTTGTTAAAAGTCGAATGAACGCCAATTGGTGCACTGTGTTGTGTACAGTACAATACATAAATATTGTGATTATGAAGATAATGATAATTTTTTCTGACACTACCAGTGCATCATCATCAGTGTGCATACCTACTTGCATCGAAATATGAGTAACTTGTGCTACAAATTATAATTGCATAATCTCCAAAAGGCGTTTACGGTCGTAAAATATGCTTTACTGTATTATTCGCAAAAACCTTCATCCCAAAACTATTTTTTGTGAAATAAAGTTTTAAGTCAAAGTTGAAGACTATCAGAAGACCAAAAGATTTTTACCGAAATATTTTTTAAAATTGTGGATTATCATGTTAGTTTGCATCCTGCACAATGACAATACATCTTTTTTGCGTACCATTTGCTTTTGCTTTGTTTCTTCTCATAGCAAAAAATGACGTTAGTACATTGTGATGTGATTGTAAACCATTAGTGATAGCGTAGTAGGAGGACAAACATACTACGCTGTTATATGCTGTATGTATGTACCAAAAGTCAAACGAGCTCGTAAATAATCAATGAGTGTTATTGGTCACAGGTGCATTCAAAATTCAAGTCGTCAAATTTCTCAACACTTTCTTTGTCCGTTATTATGATCCAAGCGTTCACATCTCAGGCATTTGTTTGCATGTTTGATATTTTCATGCTTTGAAAAAGACTTCCTGGTACATATTTTGTATGGCTGTTTAATGGTTTACTCATGTTTTAAATCTGAATGAAACAATTTTTGCAGCTTTCTATTTAAACTGTACAATGTTACAATGCATCTCCCCAAACGCCTGACTCATCCTCATCGTTGAAGCTTAGAAAGTCTAATTTTGATTTTCTATCATGCTTCCCAATAATTTTCTCAAACAATGAAATAATTTTTCAAAATTTCATAATTCTTATTATTGAGTGAATCAGTGCTGTTGCAACATACCTACGTATATAAATATATACCTACCTATATGCACTTGAACATTAATGTAGATTTGTGTCTTGACATGAAATAATTTTGTAATTATTCCAAAATAACATATTTGACCCAATCTGGCAAAACTGGTCAACTGTACTTGATTACAAACCAGAAACCTGCCTCCTATAGGTATGTATATACATATTTTGTTTAATTCCATTTTAAATTCTGACTACATGTTTTTGTCTGTATTTCCTTACAAGCACATAGCAATATGCCATTTATGACATTACTAATAACAGAGTAGATTACAATCAACAATATGTTTGTTCCGTGCTCTTGAGTCATAATTGCTCTGTATCTTCAAGTTTTGAAGCAAAACACAAAATAGCAAGTTGCGCACATTTTCTAGTTACCGATGTATATATATACAAAGTCAAAAAGAGATGATGTTAAAGTTGTTAGTTTATTAGAATGGTGAATAGTTTATGACACGCAATTATTGCTACTTATTCTGCACAACAATTTAGTCGTATATATTCTTCTGATTTGCTTATTATTTTTGGGCCTGGTAATCGGGTTTTGAGCAGCATGGACTCTAAATGGAAATGACATGTAATAAATTATCATTGCTAATCAGATCATTTTCTCTGATTTGAAATAAGATTGAGATCAATCGAATATGAAGCAGTGACAGCAGCACGCAGATAGATACATACCTAATATTTCCCTTATTTTAACTGCTGATTTTCTCGGAGATAATAATAAGAGCTAAAACTCGTAAAAGTTCTACAAGCCGATCAGCAAGCACTCATTATTACTAAACAGTTAAGGAAGTTGAGGTATTTAATGTCAAAATTCAAGCTTACTATTACTCACTGCTGCTGCTAGCTTCTGTTACTTTTATACTCAGACTTTTCACCGAACCGAGCTTCTGTCGATAGACAGTTTTGAAAGTAGTTCGTTCACGTAGAATTTATACACACGCATACCAAACCAATACCAAAAGAAATACAAGTGAGCTGCATGAAAAGTAAAGTTTATGTTGCTCATCTCATCATGTTCATCAGTATGCACACGTAGAATTTACACACACGCATACCAAACCAATACCAAAAGAAATACAAGTGAGCTGCATGAAAAGTAAAGTTTATGTTGCTCATCTCATCATGTTCATCAGTATGCATCCATTTCTACATTGTGCTACCGAGCGGCTAATAAATGTCAGCCCTTTTATGATTTACCATGTTGTACCTGCAACAGAAACTTTACAAAGAAAAATCGTCTGCATCTCCCGTAGCTGCTGTGAATGCGTAAAACTGTGTTTCATTCATTTTATACAAAGGATTTCCAAATACGAGTGACAACAACCGACAATTTATTGGCACCAAAAACTTGTACACGAGATGAGCTATGCAATAATCTGCGCGCACTCGTATTTATTATTGAACAAGGTGATTGATAATGTTAATCAAAATTCTCGCAATTTCGTATTGTCGCTTGTAATCAGAATAACGAAACCAGATAAATATGTTTTTAGAATCAACGTAATTGTACCTAACTAATTATATTGGACACACACAGAGAAGCAGTCTGCTAAATAAGCCTGACTTCATAATTTTCTACCATTATCTTCCAAATTTGCACAATAACAGCCACATTAGGCCCTATTTAGCTCCAAAAAAGCGAGTCGTCGATACAATAAATTTTAAAGATAGCAGTTAGTTGTCTTGTACTTTATATAGGCACTTCTGTCGAACGAAACATTTTAAAGCGTTGGTTAATAAAACTTGGAATTGGATTATAATAGCAGCCTAATAGCCAAGAAAAGTCGCTGACCGACCGGCGGCGACAAAATGACATTGTGATTATAGCAAAAATGCATTGGAAATTCTCTATTGTCATAAAGATTCTCCTTTCGTTGTTTTAGATGACTAGACACAAGAAATAATTTTATAACTTTTTCTCTTGGACGTTTTTCCTAACAAATATTTAATATTCTCTTCCAGATTTATTCAAACTTGCATTTTTGGCACATGACATTGAACTTTTACTTTACTTTTTAACATACAAATTTGTTTTTTGTACACATCAACTTGATATACTCGGGTAAAGCATACTATCGTATTTTATTATTCGAAGCTTACTAAAATAAATTTTCGTGGGCACGTTTTTTAAAGCTTTTATTAGCAAATAAAAATGCCCAACCTAAATTCAAATTCGTCTTTCCATATATATTTAAGTCCACTAAAGTATCGGCTTTCCTGCCTTTTTTCATAGGATTACCCAGTAGTCGTGGCCAAGTGTAGACGGTCATCGTGATGAAATGTGAGTCTGTGAATTCAACTGTATACATTATGTATAATTACACCTACATAAAAATTGTCCGGCACAGAATGATCATCATTAATTTATATACCTACGTTGTACGTGGCAGATTAAATGAACTGAAAATATTTAATGAAAAGTGATACCCTTTTTACTCTGCCTACATAGCACACAGCAAGAGATAACTAATGCCTTATTTTGCACCAAACAAAATGTAACATGATGCGACGATGGAACAGAGATATGCCAAATTTATGGGTAAATTCAAAAAGACAAACTGTACGCTATGGTCATCTTTTAGAAAGGTACTAAATATTAGGATTCTGACAAAAGTGAGTGAGCAGTTATTATACTCGTCTACATTTCCAACCGCGCAAATAAATCACCTGTACTAACTACTGGTTCACGAATAGACATTTTATTATATGAGCTTTATATTATAGTATAGTACCGCACCTTATACATCGTAAAGTTTCCTAAATTATGGTTTTTTCGTCTGTCGTTTTAAATACATTGAGGAAGCAGTCTATTTAAGCAGAGAAAAAAAACCTCAAAACCAATCTTAACATTTTTTATTCTGTCGGGTTTGGGTTTCTTGTTGCAGTTAAATTTATACGGTGATATGGTGTGGTGGTGTCGAGGTATGCTCATAAAAAGAGGACACAGTGTGCTTTATGTATGCTTATTATGACAATGCATTATTTTACTATTATGGTTATTATAGCCGTTTTTATATAGTCATATTACAGTCTAGCAGAAGACGTTAATTGTTTACGAAGGCTTTTAAACATTTTCTCCTATTTGTTACATGTTACGCCTAATGTGTTTGCACACTAGGGAAAAGGGCATGTATATGTGTGTAATCCACACACAGAGACGCGTGGTTTATTTGCAGTGAATTTTTTATGCTCATGGAGCAACACTTTATCTTCCACCTTTAGTCTCGCTGTACAAAGTATAAGTTACAACCCAAGATTCATTTTGTTTTATGAGCAAAGTCAGTGATGCCAACATGACTGTACCAACCAACAGCACCACCATATTGATTGTTCTTTTACAGTTTCTTCTCACCAAAATGGTTTATTTCCTGTAAAGTTTTTTTTCGCTCGTTAACCTCTTCTGTCATGCGTGTAATATGTATGAACTCCAAATTATAAATATGTGCTATTATCCGTTTTCCCGTGAGTTTCTCCAGGCGGCAGTAGAGGATATTAGATGAAATATGCTCACCACACTGAGATAACAACGAGTTTTCAGCATCAGTTTTTTTTGCTTTACATTATAATATACTGACTGAAAATTCGTCTGTTGGTAATATACTGGAGTGTGTTTGGTATTTTGTGTAGGGTTTAACATCACAGTCTCTTTTATATTTTTGGACAACAAGATTCTTCCAACTTGTTTCTTGTCCCATTCAATCTGATCAGACCATGTACTACCCCAAATGGAAGAGCATATCAAAATGATATTAATATATCGAGCGCTTTACGTCAAAAACAAACTGAGCCTTTACAAGAATCGACACGCATTGCCTTTTTGCGCTGTACTTTGTTCAACAAACGCTCACCACTACTACTACTGCTGGAAACTATTTTATCTAGGGACACTCTTGCTACTACTACCACCACCACTACTCTTGTCCTTTTTAGTATTCCAAATTATTTCTCTGCAACATGACCTAAACAAAACACTCTAAAGTTGTCCTAGTTTTTACCTACAAATTCATACACAACTGCCTTACTCTCTATCTTTCTATTCTGTTTTGAAACTAAAAAAACGTTTGTCATTCTATACATCTTTTTCGTCATCATTCTGAGGATATTAAGTAGCAGCAGCATATGTATGAATAATAAAAAACCAGGTCAGTATGCAAACACAAGTACATGTGTATGCTTTAGCCACCAACTTATTACAACTTTTTATGTACGAACGAAAAGGAGAAAATAATTTAACGCTACAAAAGCTGATAATGACAAGTGCATAAGGATTCATTACTATTATCATCGTCAAAAGCCGGCGTACAACAAGAATAGAAAACAGCCTTCACTTTACATTAGTACATTACACAATTACACCAACGCAAGAATGAATGATGTTGATAACATTTATGCATGAGTAAGTAAAAGTACAAACCCTGCATATTTTCACAACAACTGCAAACACATGTGTGCAGTAGTCCGTCTAGTAATGGAAATATATAGTGATGTCAGTTCTGGCAAGTAGAATTGAGATAACTACACGAAAGCAGAGCAAGTTACACTTGTATAAAAAAAATTCTTTGAAAGGACTTACTACTCACTAGACAACTTCTCTTAATATTTTTATCATCATCATCATCACACTTAGCCTNAATATATAGTGATGTCAGTTCTGGCAAGTAGAATTGAGATAACTACACGAAAGCAGAGCAAGTTACACTTGTATAAAAAAAATTCTTTGAAAGGACTTACTACTCACTAGACAACTTCTCTTAATATTTTTATCATCATCATCATCACACTTAGCCTTTAATGGAAAGCCCATTACAGAAGGCATGGACAAAAGGAGAAGCGAATAAAAAAGGAAATAATGGACACACTTGACACGGCATTGTAAGAAATAATTATTACTACATGTGCACACAACATTTATTGTTTTTATTAGAATACCGCAACCACACAATACTTTTCTCGCTGTCCTCTCCTTTTTAATAAGTCTTTAATTCCTCTCTGGAAGATATTAACCATTTATATTGTGTGCAAAATGAAAAGCAACATGAGAACCTTTTAGCACCATCATCATGTCCAACTGTGTCGTCCATTTTCCTCCTTCTTTCAGCAAAAGTCAAAACCATTGTTTGCCAGCAGGAGGAAAGCGGTTGTGATGATAATAATGATCATCATCATCATCATGCTTCGTACGACGCTCATCACCATCTTCTTGCAATGCACCAGAGCATTATTAAAGCATTTAAAGAGTACATGCAGTTATTTGTAGCACTCTTACAATGGCACTAGTTCAGTCAGTACTTCACTTTCCTCTCAAGTCGAGGAGGTATGACGCGATCCAAAAGACTCTCTCTGGCTTGTTTTTTTTCTCTGCCTTGACATATGACCAAACCCCAACCTCATGAGCAACAACAACGTTGGCATACCACATCCAACAAATTCATTTTTCTCTTTCGTTTATTGGCATTCTCCAGAAGTTTTTTTGTTACTTTATAATAATTTTACAGGGTCTTGGGAAGCGCGAATAACTTAAATTTATTATTTTTTATGTTCAATAAAAACGAACAAAACAAAAGTTGTTGTTTTTCAAATGGTGTGAGAGTCGTCGTAAGTGAATAAACCGATTTTTGTATTACTAAATGTTATGCTGAGAACGAGTGGTGATACTGTGTCTTACAAGTACCATCTTAGTACCATTTGCAGATATTGCTGTAACATTTCCCCGTATATGCTGCTGATCCACGCATAATTTACTTATTTTGATTTAGTCGGGTTGATTAGAATCGGTAAAAAAATTACGAATCGCTGCCTTTTGACTAGATAACCTACCTACTACTTGATCATCATCAGCATCAACATGGATATGAAATGAAAAATGTTTTGTCTCAGCTGGTAGTCTATTCATTCCTTCATATAGGTACGCACACAATATCAGAACAAGACAAAGAGTGTGTTATAATAAATAACTTAATACTTGAATAACATATATGAGTATTTTCATGTAGTCCGAGAATATATATGTATACATATTTGTTACGCAATGTAAAACACGATTTTTGAATATGAAAAATACGCACGTTCAATAATCATGTAGAAAATGTGCAGTCATGAATTCACAACGCGTTCGACATTTATATAATTCCCAGTTTTTTAAACTGTCAAGCCGTACAGAGAAATTGGAAAAGGAGAAATGCAACAACTGGCCAAGTTTATGATGATAAATTCATGTGCGTGCATGCCTCATGAAGACATGGGCATTTCTACATATTTCATGCTGTAACATGAAATGTATCAGAAATTTGAAGCAGGAAGCATCCTTTGAAATCAGCAGACGCCTCCCTGTTTCTTGTACAGAGGCAATATCCGTCAAAAAGCAGGATGCTTTATTGTGTTTTTACTTGTTTGAAATGCTGCATATATCAAAACCAACTCAACAGCTTCAACTGGCCCGCAATCGCAAATCTCATCAGTGAAAAACGCAGACTTTTTACTAATAAAATGCATAGGTTCATATGCCTATTACCAGTTTGTACGCTCCTCATAAACACAAAAAACAAACATTAACGATGTGGCAATGTGTACAATAAAAGCAATTACATAGTACGACGCCAGACTGAATGACAAGTGTTTTTACACAATATTTGCCTCTCTCTCTACTTTTTTATAAAGAGAAATGTATGTATGAAACAATGTACTTTAGGATTTTTTAAACTACAGCAACAATTTTACTTCCAATGGGCCATTCTCTTTGATGGTGATGACGATGATTATGTGGAGACAATAAGACTACTTTGCATGAAAGTCTGAATTTTAAAAAAAATCAAGACTCTTATTAGGACGTATTAAAATAATTAAATATGTATATGCTCACTTTAGTCACTTTTTGTAGAACAGAGAATTACCTATTGCTTCCTTCCGCCTAAAAATCGTGTCTCTCAAAATAGTAAAAAAAAGTATTTCAATTCTGCTTATTTTCACTGAAGCGTATTTCTATGAATAAATTTCTCCCCCACGTTTATTCATTTTGATTTTTCGGTTTATTGGGTTGAAAAGTGATATTGATGCAATTTGCTATAAACACAAATAATTTCAATAATTTCAATAATTCTGTATTAAAAGCAATGCATAATCAAATGCTTTTTTAGTGTTATCGTTTCGTTGTTAGTAATCGTGAAATAATTTTACAAAATCAGAACAAAACCTATGTTCATGATGATAATTATGGGACGATTTTGTACAAAATGCCGTATATACATATAATATTACAGTTTGGAAATCCATATGTATTTATTTGCTCACAGTTGGCTGTTCAATACATTCAATTTTGATTTTGTCGGTTCTGTGTTTTGTTGTTTCTTTGCTTTTTACGACAAGATTCTCTCTTTTTCTTGTTCAAGTGACTCCTCTAGAGACAGGAATGCATAATGTCAGAAAAGTGGCAACATGCACATATAATATGAATATCATTCGCATTAGTACAAAATGAAATGATTATCATTATTACAATATATACAGCAACAACAGATTGTCGAATGGTTGAATGATTTTCCAAAAATTGATCACGGCTCGTTCGGCTGTTTGGTTGGACATGCAGAGCAGACCTCGTGTTTCAAAAACTGCACATACGTACACACGATGGAGTAAAAAACAATCTTTGTTTTCAGGGTAGTGCCAGTCAGCCAGAGAGCGAGCGTCGTCGTCACTCAAGCAAGCAAGTAGCAACTGTGCATGAGCACCTTGTTTCCTGCATTATTGTATATGAATGAGGATTGAAATGAAAACCGCTTCAGATTTAAACTCTTCCTCAAGTTGGTGTATTGCACGGGCAATAAGTAAGTGCAAAACTGTTTGTTGCACATGTCATGTATATTTTTATATGGCACATTGGCGCATAATAATAATAATAATATTCTCCCTGTTTATTATATACCATATATACTATTCCTCTTCTTCTTCTTCAGACTTTCCGCTTTATAGAGAGCTATTTGAGACTATACCAAGTCAAAATACTTGCAAGAATGCATTTGACTATGTTTGGCTTAGAGATTCCTGTGATTTCTCATTTTGCCTTGGTTTTACTTTTACTTGTGCTGCTACTACTCTACTATTACAACAACTATACAGTCATTGTATATTACACATTTTTTTATAAGTAGGTACATAATATAATATACAATGGTATGTGCTATGGCTGTTGTAAATGTAATGTACGCATATATGAAGATGAAGCCTGTCTAGAAACATTGTATTTATGTTCTATGATGTTGAGTTCATACGTAGTTTAGGTATAAAATCTCATGGATTTTTCAAGTGGCGAAAAGGATAATGGAAGTTGAACGCCAGTTTAGTTGCTTCCTGGCTGCGATTCGGAAAGGAAGCAAGACATACAACAACTATACAGTCATTGTATATTACACATTTTTTTATAAGTAGGTACATAATATACAATGGTATGTGCTATGGCTGTTGTAAATGTAATGTACGCATATGAAGATGAGGCCTGTCTAGAAACATTGTATTTATGTTCTATGATGTTGAGTTCATACGTACGTTAGGTATAAAATCTCATGGATTTTTCAAGTGGCGAAAAGGATAATGGAAGTTGAACGCCAGTTTAGTTGCTTCCTGGCTGCGATTCGGAAAGGAAGCAAGACAAACTTTCTACAGAGAGTATCATCATCGTCATCATCTAAAACCACAACAACTGGAGTTGTTTTTACTTACGACCACGACGATGTGCTCGCTGCCATCATCAACTTAAAAGTTTTTGATAGCACAGAGCACCCCATAAATTAAAAGAGAAATGCTGGAGCAAACATACAACATATAACCGATGACACACATCTAAAAACGCAAAAAAAGAAAGCAACGAGTAATATCATCACTGACAATTTTTTTACAGCTTTGATTAGGTAAATACAAAATATTGCATAATAAGAATGCATGAAAAGCAGAAAAAATAGAGAGAGAGAGAGAGACAGTGTGGTGACAAGCCAAAGTACATAACAACATCATCCATTAAGAAAACAATAGACAAAAAAAGTACAACCACATGAAAATTCTCTCACAAATGGATACCAAGAGTAAGCAAAGCACAACAAGCAAGCTTAACCGTAGCTTGAGCTATCAACTGGTTTACTGTCATCTTTGCTTATTATATAACATCTTTTGTGTGTCATACTAAACGAGAGAGAGAGAAGAGAGAAAAGTGTACATCAGCGGAGTGCAAGTACACATAAAAAAGTGGCAGGGTGTGTGTGTGTGTGTATGGGTACATATATGCAAGAAGATAAAAAGAAAAGCCTCTCTTTACAGAGAGAGAGGGAGAGAGAGAGATTCTCTTTCGTGAGATAACTTTGTTTCTTGTCTTATGAACGGACGAGTGTCTCGTGGTTGCTGCGTCTACTGTTGTTCTAATGTCACTTGGCGTATCCTTGTTCGGCAGCTGGAAATTTTTTTTTGAAGATGACAAATTACATTAGTTAGCGCAGAATGACAACTAAAGTCCCTCCGGATCTAAAAGTCGGCGGTGTTTTATAATAATAATAATAATTGTCATCAACAGCAACAGATTACTTTGTGTGTTGTTATCGTGGGTATAGGAGTGCTTAAACTTTTTATCGTGGTAGCAGTGCTTATATTTTGCATAATGTGACTACTTGACTAATATTGTGTGCTTTTGTCTACGGGATTTTCTGATTAAGCAAAACAGTTTGCTTTACGGAACTTTTAAAAGTTCAGTCAAAAGACTAGTCAGTTTCAACATCCACTTGTTGGCTGTTGAAAAAAATGTTAACGACCTCGTATATTCAACCGTCTTGTTTGTCTATTTGATTCATTGATCATCAAATTGGGGTGAAATTTACTCAAAGAGTTTGAATGTGTGTGTGTGTGTAGTGTGTGTAGGTAGACAAGTGGACTGCAGTGGAGTGGTTGAAAGATTCATTGCACATTTCTTTGAGAGCATGCATGCTTTTGTTTATATTCACAATTTCACATATCGTTTGTGATGAAATACCGTCTTTTCGCAGTTCACATAAATAACGCGGTGATTTTTAATGGAAAGCTGAAAAAAGTGTCAACTGACTTAACAGTTAACAAACGACTCATTTCAACTAACGTTTAATACTTTTTTCGTTTCAATAAACAGATGCATACGCAAGCAAGTAAATGATATGCATAAAAACAAAATAAAGATACTATAGTTTACTCGTACTGATGGCGAAAAGTTTTTGTGTTATGACATGTGTAAAACTTGTGAAGGAATGCTTTGCATTGAATATGAGTTACTGCGAATAAAAAGAGTAAACTGTCAGGAAAATTCAAAAGAATTAAATATATAAATCGTTACAACCAAATAAACAGCAGAATTCATAAGGGCTGTTTATTTCTCATTTAATAGTTTTCTTCGTATTTCTAATGGTGTATTACATCAACCACATCAAGTTTCTCTGTTCAGTGATCACCATAAAACGATATCACTTGTTTTCATTTTATTTACTTGTGTTCAAGAGAAGCAGCAACTTAAATGATACTCCATTTCCTGTTTCACAATACATTTTCCGTTCCCAGAAGCCAGGAAAATATACTGTACGATGATGTCTTGCTGAGAACAGAACTGATTCCGCTGAATGCATTCTAGTGTGCGTATCAGGGAGTGCCAGTGCGTGAAATGATGATAATGAACACAAGAGTAAATGATAAATAAATAACAAATATGATGATGAGCCTTCTGTTATTACTATAAGTATGTTTTCTCCTGCATTTTCAACATGCTTTAATTTATATTTAAAGAATAAAACGCAGGCATATAGATAGATGACTGACTGTGCATTTAAAAAAAACAAATATAATGTTACCAGGAAGTGGTACCACTACTGGTGCGAATACATCTTCTTAACAGCAAAAGTATTCCCAACGTTGTGTCGTCGCGTTTTCATCCTTTTGGAAATGTGCAAACCAGATACATTTCGCGGAAGGAAACTGTGGAAAACTTGTAAATTCTTTGCCTTATACAACACCAAACAAAGTTTTAAAAGCATACTTTGTGAAATGTCTTTTGTGTCTGTTTTTTGTAAGTACTTTAATTTATTAAATGGGCAGGAATGAAATTGGCTTGTTTTTCCGAATAAGGTCGACGGATGAAAATCCTTTTAAATCACGCAGGAATAACACGTGTAGGAGGAGGATTGTGCGTGGTGGCTAGATGAGTAATATTACATTTTCTGTTGTGGCATTACTCACAGCTTCCTGCATGATGATGACAGGGCAAAAAAGATCGCTTTAAGCTGTTCGTATACATATTCTACTTTCTTTCTTGAAATACTAGAGATTCAGCTACTGTTGCTGTTGTGAAAAGGGAAAAAAGGGATTGATACGCACAGTTTTCCTTGAAATCGATGTACACACACGGGCAGCATCAGCAGCAATAACAACGGGACAAATTTGGCTCAAAGGAAAGCAATAAAACAGATAGAATTACATGATAAGTGGGCTATGTTGTAGGAAATTCTTGTACATATGTGTTTGTAGCGTTGACTGTTTTGGAGCCAATAGTCGAGATAGTTGAGCTGGTGATCCGTGGCACGAGCCTACTACTCCACGCATCAGCTCCAGCTGTCAACAAAAGTCACCTCAATTTAGGTTTATTGTCAAGAAAAACAGTTAAAGCCAAACTTTAGTACACACAGATAATATATTATAGTAAATAGAAATGACTATTGTGTGATATTATTGAGGAATCATTCCTCCCGATTACTTTTACTGATCATCATGATAACCAGAAAGGAGTTGTACGTAAACGTCAGCATGCATTTGCCATTTGCATTGGATCAGAGAGAGGGTTGGATCGGATTTGTTATTGTGATTTACAAAACTTTGTATGTATGGTGTCGGGAAAAAAGAAGTTTTGATTGAACTTTGTTCTTCTCTCGTTCTCTCAGTCGAAAAGGAACACAAGAAAAAAGTTTTTTTTCCTTTCTGATGGGCAGATGTGATAAAATATGTGCTGGTGGGTGCTCGCCAAAAAACGAAAAATTACAAGGAAACCGTTTAGCACAAAGACAACAAAGATATAGTCTAACGCTCATTGTTCGTTTGGTCGAAAGTCGGCGGAGTTGCAAACTTATTAGCAAAAAAGCAAACTAATCTAAACGAAATGGAAATCGATAAACGTTTAGTTTTCATGCATCATCAAATCTACAATCATTGATCCCGGGTTTATATAATACAAAATTGTACTAGTTTTATCAATTGCTTTCTATTTATAGCTCTGTATATCTATCTCAATTCACTGCTGCTGGGCCGTGCTGCTAAACTAAACTATAAAAAATCTACTTACTATTTTCTATCAAGAAAATACTTGCTCCAAATAAAGCTGTAACTTTTTCATGAGTTTTGAGCTGGATAAATTCTGTTAATTATAGCCGGCTTAATGACATGGCATGCACAGCATCTACGCACATTTACGCAGTTTTCTACTTTACTCCTTTTTTACTAAAAAGTAAAGTTTTCAGATAAATTGTCTCTGGGAAAGTTTGAAGTTTTGCTTGTTTTCGAATCTATTCGTTTGCAGTACTTTTGTGAGCTCACACAATGTAATGTAGTGAAAACTTTAGTATTCATCGTACTGCGATCATTATGAAAAGTGCGGAAAAATCGTGGTCCGTCATACTTTTACTTTTTGAATAAAAGAGTTTTTTTACTGTACGTCAAGCACAAAGCTAAATTTGCCGGTGTCAACATGACAAATATAAGTAGAGTCGAGACCTTTTTGCATTTTGGTAAGCACAGCACGTGCCGACAAAGCAATAAAATTACACGTCTATTGTAACCCAACTTGATTGAATAAAATTGTGCAAGGCTCTACGAGCAGAACGAGATGGCATCATCTAGAATAAATCATGGAGAAACGATTTGTGAAAGTTCCAAACAGAAACATACCGGTGAAAGTAAAAAGCCATCCTCTTCAGCTTGTACAGTGATTATTAGCCAACAGCCCAGTAGACCGACTGTTCAGCGGACATTTTCTGATCCCATTTTTCATCCACCTAAAATCTCCATTCAAAATCGACAATTGGAAGTTTTTGAGGAGGACTTTGCAGAGAAATGTGAAGAGGCCGGGGGAAAGCATGAAGCAGATAAATCAGGTACAATCACCGGAGGTCAGAAAAGCAAGTCTAATAGTAAGAAGGTAGAAACGCCCTTCATAGCTGACTTTGATGATATCAGCACGGGTTTACCGAGTGACTTACCTAGTGATCTC
This sequence comes from Sinhomidia bicolor, assembly GCA_027743785.1. Classification (NCBI taxonomy): domain Eukaryota; kingdom Metazoa; phylum Arthropoda; class Collembola; order Entomobryomorpha; family Entomobryidae; genus Sinhomidia; species Sinhomidia bicolor. The sequence continues at coordinate 15,859 of JAHZMT010001451.1, forward strand.
TTTGACGTGGAAGGTGACCTCGTATACGGAAATATACATAACATCCGATTCGGATTAGAGGAAGATGACTTTTCCTCTGCCGAGGATGATGAAGAAGATGATGTTCGTGTTCAACCTAGAAAAGTTGCAACTAACGAGTTTAATATTAAAAATGAAGTGAGAGATGTCAAATCTGCGACGACAACACCTCACCTATCATCCCTGGGGAAAGCCAACAAACAAAGTTATCCTAACAAAAAGCAATATCAAACTTTGTGCTCATCATCGCCATCAAGTACATTTTCTCCCATTTTGTCCACCTGTGACATTCCATCAACCAATACCAAAGCGAATGCTTTATTTGGAGAAAACAAAAAGAAATTTGGTGACGGGCCAGATGGGGTGGAAAAATCGTACAAGCGTAGCGTTACCAATACTGTTTGTGATATTACAAGAAGTGGTAAAAATAATATGCGTCAAGTTATTCAAAAGCAAAACTCTATCGAAGATTTATACCATCCGCTGCTCATTAACGCAAACTCTTCAAAAGGTGGTACTAGTCGTGGTAGTTCCAATTACCCGATATTGGTAAATCGTAGGAAACTTTTGTCGAATCAGAGCAGCAGTGCAAAGAATGGGTCTAATAATAATAGTGGAAACTTTAGTCCCCCGTCTGATCAGTTTCGAAGTCCTGTCGCTCCATTCGATCGACATCATAGTTCCGGTGGAGCAAGCAGTAGCAATAGCAGCAACACAATAACTCAACATTACTACCCAGAAGGAGGTTGGGGCTATGTGGTTCTTGTTACATGTACAATTTGCCATATTCTCACTTGTGGATTCCAACTCTCGTTTGGTGTCTTGTGGCAGGCCATCCATAAAGAGTTTGGGAAGGAAGTGCAATTGATTTCATGTATAAAGTCAATCTGTTTATGTAACAAAATTGTAGCTTATATGCCTATGTAATTATATGATTTTGTAATGGGCGTGTTCATAATGGTTACATGTGGTTTAGGTAAAATAAGGAAAGTCGGCAAATATTTTGGAAGCATAAACGCATAAATATGTAATAAATATTCGACAATGAATCTCGTTGAGATATTTGAGCTGAGAGCAAAATGAAAAACACGGATATATAGGCTGCTGACTGCTTCTGTTGATTGATATACATGACGCGAAAGCACAAAATGCTAACGAGACAAGCATTATTTTATCCTGACTGGTTTGAAAATGAAATTGAGCTTTCCTTCAGGAAACACTTTTCTAACGTTTAGTCAATTTTTTCAGAGGTGCGGTAGTACTGATAAGCAAACTAAATGTTGTTGGCTGGTAATGCAAGGTAAAAGAATTTAGAATTATGAGTTGTCTCAGTGCGTGCTATTGCATCGTATATTTAGTATTTGACAAAAAAGCTTTTGAATGATCTCATATTTCACATAAAAAATTTCAAAGTATTTTGATGTTGATAACAGATGAATTTAGGGAGAAAGCAATTTAGGTTGGTTATTTTTTGGTATTGTGTTATTCTTTGAATGCATGACAGCTAATACCATAATAAATGAGAAAGCTGTACATGCCAACTACTAAATTCGTCAATTGTTTAAAAAAATCTTAACATTAAGTTTCAATATGCATCAATAATGTGAAAAAATTATTACTGTTGGCACAATAATTGATAACAATTTAAAATGAGTTGCACCTTATTATTTGGCTTGAAATATTAAATTACTCAATACCATAAATTAAAACAAGATTATTTGCCAATTATCCTTGAGATAGATGTTTATTTTGTTTTCGTTGACATTTTGGATGCAATTCAAATTACTTACAATTCATTAGTGTATGTTGTCTTCTTGGCCAGAGAATGGATTACTGAAATAAAAATAATGTACCTATATAATATATTAGTAATTCTAGAGTTCTGGTAATTAAAATCAGATAGCAGACAAAGCGCCCAGTTTCTTCGCTTACAGAATAAATACAGAAAAACTGTATGTAAATTTTCCAAACCGTATATTCCGTTTAGTTTCTAAACGTAAACGTTAGCATTTTAATTTAGTACATTTTGGTTCAAGGTAAATTGTAGAGATGAGGCAAATCTCAGTGAAAGGTGGAGACGAACACATAATTTTTTTTCGGGTAACCAGTTCATGACATTTATGTACGGTTGGTAGCCTCGTAAACTCATCTTTTAATAGCAGCATTTTCGTGTTTATTGACTGGATTACCCATTGAAACTCAAAAACCACCCAAGTGTACACACCATGTGTAGCTGCAAACCTGAACATTACTACAGTTAAACCTGATTTAGTAAAAATAAAATTCATAAACGCTGATGTTCTTGGTATTTACACCTTTTTAAATCGTTAAAATCTAATAATCACTTGCATAAAAATATTGAGGTATGTTCTGCTTTCTGCAATCCATTTGTTTGATTTTTAAAGAAAATATGCATACCTATATATATTTCAAGTACTTTTACTCATCATCATCCTCTCGAGTAGAATTTACGCATGCCAGTAAAAAATATTCAAACTGAACTACTTTGTACTTTATCTAGAGTCAACTGTTCACAATGCACAATATAATCAGCGAACTTTTTTGACTGATGTATTTGAAGCTGTAAAAGATCAAGAATTTCATCAACATCATGAAACCATCAATGGCGGCGTCATTATTATTAGTTGCTGACAAAAAAACTACAAGTTTGACAGCTTGTAAAACATGAAAAGTTACATAATAGCACCCGGTATGTAGAATAATAGGAAACACCACAGAGACTATGGTGGAGCTCCACACAAGAATTCCTTTGTGTTCTGCACTGCCTTTCTCATGTTTTGGCAAAGGAGTCTCCGTATTACACTACTCATCATCATCATCATCGGCATAGTTCACATGCATGCTATGAAAAAAACCTTATCGAAAATAATAATAACAATATATTAGAATTTATTGCCTGACTGACTACCACCACTTATATAAATGTGTATCTTACTACTACTGATTTGATTTTACCATCATCACAAATAATAATGTATATAGACATGTTTATCCTGCAATCATTTACTGTGACTACACAAGATGAATGCATATTATAATAAAAAATTATTTTTCTTTCTCTCTCTATCCTTTTGCTTTGTATAACAATAACGTTCAGACTTCCATCATCCAAATGCCAATAATAACAACAATAACAATCATTTTTTTGGTTCGTCAAAAGGAAAACATGCTGCTGAGTGAGTTGAAAGAACAAACCGATGATGATGCTGTTCCTACTACTATTAAGCTTTGGTCTAATGTTTTGTTTGAAACTGAAACGTATTATTACCTACATATATATAAAATTTAGATGCATACATTTGGTCATTGGTCACATATGTACGTATGTTGTACAATTTGCTTTTGCCAAAGTATGTACAACGAAAGAAATAAAGAGTTATTTTTAAATTTTAATACTATATGCTGTGAGATTGAAGTTTTTTGTGGATCACACAACTTCTAATTTTCTACTTCTGACAGGGAAACAGCGCAGAGTGATGAATCTCAGCATGCACATAATATAAAAAATATATTGTAAAAAATATCAATGAATTCGGCAATCAGTAGAGACTGATGTTTTAATTTTTGTATTGTCATAAATGCATCCTTTCCTTTTGTCCAAGACCAAACCTTTCTCAGAAGAACAATGAATCGATTCAATAATAACTTTTAGTTGAACCGTATAGTTGATTGAGGGCTTCTAAGAAAGCGTTTTGTATACACTTAAATTTTCAACAAAACTATTTATCAGTGTATTTTAAAATAATACACAATTTGTTCTTAGACATAATCACGAAAATAAAAGTTTGAACTGTTGTGATGATGTTTATTTTGGCAATTAATGTATGTTTGTATATATGTATATGAGTAGAAAAAAAATAGTCTTTGCTTTAACCCAATCAATTTCGGCATGTAATCATTCAAGCAATTTTAATGTGAAATTAATGATGTCGAATATCAATGGCATTGCTGGCATTAAATAAATAAAAATGTTTGACTACTACTGATAATACTAACTAGCAACATACCATTTTTTGCAGGTTGGCTGGGAGCTGTCTCTCTCGGAATCTCTTTGTTGTTTTCCCCCGTGTGGGTTTCCATTTGTAAGAAGAAGAGTACAAGACTGAGTGCTGTGTTTGGAGGCTTGGTTGCCTCTTTGGGGTGCTTGTTCACATCGTTTGCATCACAGTTTCATCAAACTTTTATTAGCTATGGGGCGTTTATAGGTATGCAAGAAAAACTCCAGAGAAAGAATTTTAAAATGTGATTTTTTCATAATAGTTTTTATATGAAGCTTAAATTATAAATTCTATAATATTTATGATGTCTTCTATAGGTATCGGGGTCGGTCTTTCCAGAGATGCATCATCTTTAATGGTTGGCCAATATTTCAAGCGAAAACGAGAACTGGTGGAAATTATAGTTGTTTCCGGTTCTGGCTTGGGGATCATACTCATGTCTATCTCTATTCACACGGCTATTTTGTAAGTCTCTACGCGAAAACCAAATCATCCAATTTCGATAACTAGAAACCGTACTCACTTGAGGAGCATTTTAGGATGATGATATTGATGATGCTGAAATGCCGGTTTACTCCTAATAATAAATCCATGTATGACAGATAACGAACAGATGTACAAGGAAAAGCAAACTTTTAGCTTTTCCGGCACATGTTTAGTGCAGCAATAATAAGACAGTGAAAATGATTCCAGTATTTTTTTAAAAAGATTGTTTGCACGTGTCTACGATGCAATATGATGCAATGTAAAGGCAAAAGGCAGAGAGTGCAAGAAAATCAAAGTATTTGCATGAATTTATAAAGTTTATAAACTTATTAAACGGAACATCGTACTAAATTACTACCACTCTTGCTACTACCATGCCTTGAAAAAACATTTTCCTTGGCTTGGTTTTTGGTAAGGTAGGAAGGTTCAACCATTTTTTGCCAATTTTCATTTTTTTGTACTTTGACAACATTTATTATGAAGTGAGAAGCCATAAAGTGTCACCTCGTTTCTCCCAATTGCGATGCATTTTGCATTTAAAGTATATTGCATGACTTTAAAAAAAATAACAAGTTACAAGTTCGGTCTGCTTAAAATAACATCATTTCATTTGCATGTAATGTGCGTCTTGTGTACTCAACCATACATAATTATATTTTACGATGATATGTAGATCTCTCGGTTGGAGGTTGGGTCTACAAGCCGTTACTGTCTCATTGATTTTAACGTTTTTCTTGGGAACCTGCTACGTAAGCTTTTAAAATGAGAGTCTCTTAGAAAATACATACCTACATGCTCAACTGAATGTCATGTGGAACGAAAATTTAATTAAATTTGTGTCACACAATCAAACCTAAAATGTATATAGGTAAAGGAAAAAGGCAAACGGGAAGACAGGCCACCTTTTATTGATTACAGTTGTCTGAGAAGTAAAACACTGCGTATTATCTTGATGTCCAGTGCATTTACAGCATTTGGAATTTTCACTCCACTTTTATCTCTGGTATGTATTCACGTAGTACACTTTTTCTTTTAAAAAGTAAACTTGATATATAAAATTTTATTCTCAATTTGGGAAATTCTCAGGCTGTCCAGTGTTCCAAGGCAGGTTTTGAAGACTGTTCCGTTTTCGTGTTACATGTTTACATTGGAACCTCCTGGGTGATTGGATGTTGTACCTTGGGTCTTGTCGTTATTCAAAAGAGTCAAGATTGTCGTGTTTCTAAACAGTATTTATGTCAAGTAAGCCGTAAACTGACTTGAGAAGAAAGCTCATTCATATATTATGATTTTGATATATAAAATCCTTTGTTGTTCTTAAGGTATAATATCAATGTGCTCACTGTGTATCTGTTCAACAATTTAATCATTTTAAACTTCAATTCCAGGTGGCCAGTGTGATATGTGGGATCTCTATTCTCGCTTTAACAGCAGTCAAAGGGACAAACGGAATGGTTGTATTCTCTTGGGTTTATGGAGCCTCGTTAGGAGCTTATTGTTACTCTTTAAAAGTGTATACTTATGAGCGTGCCAGAGCCAGGCATTTCCCAAGGGCTTGGTCCTTTCTCCAGTCATCTCAAGCCATTCCTCTGTTTTTTGGAGTGCCATTGACTAGTAAGTCAATAAAAAAATATATAAACCTGTGGTCTTATTGCGCTATGTATAAAGAAATGCATTTATTTATGTTAAAGAAAACTTCAAAGGACATGAAGTAGAAATAAATACACATGCTTAGAAAACTGTTTTTTTTCGAAAAGAATCTTTAATTCAACCTTTTCCTTTATTTTTTTTGAAGATTACGCAAACGAAATTGTGGGTTGGAAAT
>JAHZMT010001452.1:3433-16475 GCA_027743785.1 Sinhomidia bicolor
ACGACGACGACGTGAAGTGTAAGAAGAAGAATGAAATGTAATGAAGTTGAAGTATGTGACGGGACGCGGCGGGACCACCACACACATGGAGCTGCTGCTGCTGCTGGAGAAAGCTCTTCTGTAGAATAGACATATAAAATCTGGCATAAATATAGGTAGGTGCACAACATTACAAGGAGTTGCGTTGCGTGCTGGTAAAACATTATTATCATTGTGCAAATTGCAAAATGCTAATAATAATCTATATGGATGGATATAAAAAAAGTGTATATCGTCTAGTGACACTTTTTTTGACAGGGAACATGATTATGATTATAAGTATTACACGAGTAGACAAAGTAGACAGCAGCGTAGCAGCAGCAAAGGGAAGGGATGAAACGCTCGGCTTATTCATGATGATGATGATGATGGTATATATTTCTAATAGTAATATTAACAACTAACTTTCACTATGATTTTTTTTTTCAAAATGAAGATACAAAAAAATATGAACGTGCAGCAGCAGTAGTGAACTTGTGTATATAAAGTCATCATGCAAAAAGCATTGTATAGAAATTAGGTTTGTAGGGAAAAGGTATGCGTGTACAGTAGTATAGTTAGTAGTAGTAGTAGTCGTCGTAGGGACTATAGAAATTTATTAGATTGGTGTGAAACTAACTTTAAGCGAAAGTGACACTGAACTGAAGTAACGAGGAAATCTCTAAAGATTTCTCTCTCTCACACTCTCGAGCTTATAATAACAGATCTACACAGAGTGTACACGGCTGTTATGGTGTGTGTGTTAAATTTTTTTTTTGGAAACGTCGTCCCTTCGGCGCTCTGTCTGTATTATTAAAGAAAGTGAAATGAGTTTTTATATTATAAATATTCATTCCGCTTTCTGCTGCTCAGTAAAAAAGGCGTTCCATTCTTGTTATCGTTTTGATGATCGTCGTCGTCGGTGAGCAACATTATGCCCAGTAGGGTTTACACACATCCCCTCCCCTTGCAAACACAGTTAAAAGTGCCATGTGGAAAATTAGGTTAAAAGTTAACGGAAAAAAGTACTGCTGTAGTAGGAGTACGTATGTCGTTGGTACGTAATTTTTTTTGCATTTTCTTCGGTACAACTCTGAAAAGTGAGTAGAGAGAAAATAACAACCTACATTGTTTGGTAGCGATGATGATGATGATGTTTCGGGATTTGTGCTTGTCATTTGAAAGTTAAGTTGTGTTCAAATTTGTTATACTGTGAGTTTCTTGCTCTTTTTTTGCACTATTTATTTATCGTCACAGCAACATAGCAGCAGCCACAGCACCAGTTTTTTTATGTGCTTGTTGAGAAGTTGTGTTGTGTGTGTTTGTAGTAAATTGTATTGGATTTGGAATTGTCCCACATAACATATTTATTTGGTGTCTTGTTGACACTACTACGTACTACGCTACTTGTGCTGATGGACAATAAGCACTTAACTATTAGGTGGTTGTATAGTATAAACCGCTTAAGACCAACAATTTTCTGGTATGCGAGTATAATATGAAACTGCTTTCTTGTTGACATGGTATACAATTTTCATTTGATGTAAATCATCCACTTTCCTACCGCGTATTTATGTACAATAATTTATATTTTTCAAGTTATGCCAGCGCAAATAAATAATACAACCAAGAAGGATAGAGAATGTTTGACGAAAAAAATTCACTTTGTATATAATACGCTATTATAGCTAACTCTATTACGTGCATACAGAAATATATACATACATAGGTACGTGTTAAATATTCACAACTTTCCCAATTTCCCGAGTTTCCCTATTTTCCAAATGCCAAAAATCTGAACTGCCATAGATAGCTAACCAACAACAGCAATATTACTTGCTGCTATCTTGCTTGCATTATGTACATCCCTAGTTAAATATTTACATAACGTGTGAAACATTTAAAACTTAACTTCTCCATTAACGATAACACTGCACACTACCCACATATAACATTTTTATCGCGTTTCTCATCCAATATCCCATCATCATCATCATCCCCCACAACTACTCTACCACCACCACCACCAGTAAAACTTTTTCTTATACTCAACCAGTCCAATCCAATAAGCAATGTTCAAAAAATATATGTACACACAGTACAGTACAGACACACAACAACAAGCTAGTAGTTTATTTTACAAAACTCTCACACAAAATGTCCCTCTTCTCTCTACTCCCCATCCTCACATTCTCATTTTTCATTCACAATAATCTCTCAGAGACAGCAGAGAAATCAAATCGACCAACACACATACACACACACACATTCTCTCATCCCTATCGTTTTAGCATGCAAAGTACCAACCAGCAGCATCATCACCATTTTCTTTCCCTTTTCCATTTTTAATGCGTGTAAACAAGATTGTTGTCAAGTTGAAGTTTTTCTATAAAGTAATAACCCTACAGACTTGCATGATGCTCATAAACTCATACGTTCTTATTTTTTCTATACTGATATGGTTTCCTCTTTTTTTCTCTCTCTCTTTCTCTCTTTCTTTCCCTTTCTGTCTCTTTTGAAATATCACTTGAGTGTATTGGGTGCTCTTTGATGGCCAAGTTACGACACGACACAATCTTTTTGGGCCTTTATTGGCTTAAAAATATAAACAGGCTTTATCAACTATTAAAGGCTATTTATTGAGAAATGTACTTTATTTTGCTAGGGCGGATGTATGTAGTGTGGAAAATGGAGCAATATAGCTTTGTATCATCATCATCATCGTCATTATTTCTCTGCTGTGTGTATATCTCCATCATTATTATTATGAGTTCAATCATCCAAAATTGTTTGGGATTCTTTCCGTTATGTTATACGTTGTTAGTAAAAACAGATCAACCAAAAAAGCAATGCATTCTTGCATTGCTTGTGTAGGGAAGAGGGTTGAAATGAGTGAACAGCGTTACAGCAGCAGCAGCAAAATAATAATAATAGTAACAAGTACAGCATAGCTGCTCAGCAATAAAGTTGTTGTTGTTCAAAAGTGTTCCATTCATTCCAACTGAGTGAACATTGGAAAACAACGACTCAACTCAAGTATCAATAACAATACCATGCCACAACAACAACCAGCATACATTACTGACGGACGGATAGTTTGTCTGACTGAACACCAGCAGCAGCAGAAATACGCTAGTTATTCTCACTCGTTGTCGTCTCGTCATCATCATCGTCAAACACTCTTCTTCGTCTTGCTGTGTATGTGTATTATACATTACCACCACCACACACAGCTATTGGAAAATGTGAAAGTCAAATAGTAGCTTTATTATTGCACTTAAAAGGCTACATGTATATACGTATAGTCATAATAATAGTAATAGTAATAATAATGCATTCTCAAACAAAACAGCTTTGAACAAGAAACAATGTCTCTTTTTATATATACGTATGCCTATTTAAGAAAAGTGGCGAAAGCACCCAGCAGAACATAGAACATGGCATGATGATGATCATAATAATAAACAATAAATAGTAATACGCCGTTGCACGACCATGATGATATTGCATTTTTTGTCATTTTCTCAACATCAATTTGGTTGGTTGGTTGGAATACAGGAAAATCTTTGATTCCACTATAGTGTGTAATATGAACATATGTATGTTTATACGTGGCTTACTTTGATAAAGAAAGAAAAAATAGGAATGCAATGTCATACCATACCAGGCAATACAGATAATAATGGTTGCCTACTTACTTTACTCTTGTCTTTCTGTCACTTATATAATATATATTTATATTCGTAAAGATTATTTTTTGTATGGCTTCAGCAGCAGCAGCCGAACGAAAACTTTAGATAAATCGCTATTAAGAAAAAATACATAAATGCAGTATGGCAGCTAGCTAGCAAGAAATTTTTCTGGTAACAGTAAGATAAGTGAAGTGGGTGAGCACAGATAATAGTAGCCATTGTTGATGAGAGAGAGAAGAAGAAGGGAAGAAACAAGTTAAAAAGTAAATGGAAAACTATAATACTTTAAGAGTTTTTATCTTAATCACTTTCCTTCGTCATATTATCATCATGGTTATGGTTTTTTTGGGCAAGTACGTATTATATATGGAGATATATACATATATATACAAGTAATGGGAATATTGACGAGGAGGGAAATGGAAGGGAGAAGAAGAAAAAGTAGTAGTTATTTTTGGAGCAAAAAGGAACTATTAGCTATGTGCTGTATGGATAATAATAATGATACAAGTAAAAGCAGCAGTAGTGAAATTGTAAATTGTCGTGCTGGCCTTTTATTTCAGCTTTTTCTTCTGCTTGCACACTTATTTTTTCTTTTGGGTAGTAGAGGTATTCATTTTTCTGTTTCCGATTTCCTCCAAAACACTTTATTTACCAAAAAAAGTAACACATGCCTACATACACCATCATCATCATATCACATGCTATTATTATTATTATTTACTTTGACGATCTATAATTTAGGTACTTTACTATTGACTGCTACTGCTGCGCTGCATTACTACTACTGATTGTTTAGGTATGTGCGATTTTGTCGATTGCACACGATAAAAAAAACTCGGCAATAGGAACACAGCTCAGAGGTCAATACGAATTACATGTAAAATAGACTTGACCACCTCGATTTCACACTTCACTATTTTTTCCTTCTCTCTCTTCTCTCTCACACCAGTGAAAATCGAGCAGGATATAAGGCGTGAAATATATATAGGTAATATAATAGCAAAAATTGATAAATAGGCATTAAGAAGAGCTAGTACTCACACCACATCACCACCGATAAAAGAATATACAAAATCCCACCAGTTTTTTTTTTTTTTTGCAGCAAGCAGCACTACTTTACTTGTTTGACATGCAATCCCATTTTTATGAGAATTATACATGCTCTTGCACTATTGTTAGGTATATATACAAGAGTAGTAGAAGAAGCAGTAAAAATATATATATTTATGTGCTACAATACCAAACCAGACCAGCATGGCAGCATAGCAGCAGCAGTGTAGAGCCTCACTAAGGAATTTTATTTGATAAAAAAATAGAAAGCAAATAGCATTGCATTTCTTCTTCTTCTTCAATGCAGCGTGTACATATATTATATGATCTGATTTGATATATGAAATTATTCCCTTTGCACGCATCGATCACTACTACACACGTTGTTGTTGTGGTGGTGGTGGTGGGAGTAGAAGAATGTCTAGTCTCTAACCCCATTTTTTTGCGTGCTTGGTGTTTACCAGAAAAGATTACATATTATGTAGCACAGGCGAGCAATAAACACTAGTATTACTTTAATACATAACGATAACACTGCTGTTTTTCTCAAGAAATTTTTTCCTCTTCGTCTTCTTTCTCTGCTTTCTCTATAAATAAATATGCTTACACAAGCAGACAGGCAGGCAGTGTGTACAACTAAAGGGTACACAGTACCACACATACCAAAAATGTTCCCAGGATTACAGAATATTTTCAAGGCAAATAATAATAATAATAGTAGTGCCTAATGTATGAATGTATGTATGTATAGCTGTTTGAGAGAGAGAGAGAGTTTTCCCAACAACGAAAATAAGATTACAAGCTGGAAATACAACATAAAACTTAATTATGTCCTGTTCCGTTTCATCCTCTTTCTCTCACATTTCATGTTGCATTTCGCATTTCATTTCACCCGGGAGGAGGACAACACACAATACTGAGAAATAATATATTTTCTATTATGGGTTGCTAAAGAGTGTGTAATCACTTGACTTGCTACTACTACTTCTGTTGCCGCCGCTGCTGTATATACAGAGTTTCTCTCTGCTGAGAAATGCGTGAAATGAAATGTGTAAATTTTGTAGGAGAATATTTGAAAATGGTATAAATGGTAGAGATATTATCAGGAAATGAGACATGCTTACTTGATCAAGTTTTCATTCACGCTTTGTATATTCAAGTAGACATGCATTTTATATTTAGTTTATTTTACTACTAAAAAGGTTGACTAACTTGTGTAAGAAGATGATGATGATGGAGGCGACGGTGGTGGTGGTGGCGGTGATGTTGGTGGTGGTGGTTTACGAGGATTAGAGGAAATGAATTTTGACGATTCTGATAGGCAATTTACACATCGTGATGTAAAGTAAAGCGTATCCAATTTTCAAAATGACTGTTTGCATTTTGAGCACAGCTGGCAAAGATTTGTGATGGGAAGAGACCGTGTATATAGTAGTCCATATGTATATGTGTGTGTTGCTGGCATCTCCATTTTTTGGCAACTCTATTCACAGAACTAGAACAGAAGAGAAAAGGTGATGGAATAATATATAGATATAATATTTATTTATTTTTGGAGGTAACTTTTCATTTGATCATATGAAAAAGAAAATAGGTAGTGGCATAATATGATTTCTTGAAGAAGAAGAAGACTTTGAACAACTTTTGGAAATTGTTGCAAGCAAAAAAATGAGTCGAGGAGGGAGGAATGGAGTAAAATGATAGATAGCTGGGGATCGATGAGGAAATGAAATACAGGATTCTTCTTCCGTTTGACGGAAGCCAGAAAGGAGCGAAGAAGAAAAGGGAAGAAAGCTGCTTGAAGAAAGCTTTAGAGGGAGAGAGAGAAAAAGGAAAAGGGAGAAAATTCTGGGGGTGGCAGTGGTGGAGGTAAACTTAGCAGCCAGCACAGTAGTAATAATTTTTTAACTTGTCATTACAGCAGAAAACCGACAACATTATTTATTAGGTAGCTCAGCAGTTGGTAAATAGCTTGGGTGCGTCTGGTTTTCTGGTTTCTAATGAAGTTGGAAGTTTGTCTCTTAGAAACGAGAGAAACTAAAAAAGTGAAAGTTGTAATTTAAAATGATTGGAAATGTGTAGATGCCGTGTAAGAAAAGTGCGTACAATTTATACAGGCGACAGGGATAAATTATGTGGCGTGTGGTACTCAATTAAAGATTTTTTTCCAAAGATGAAAGAGGAAATTGAAACAAGAAACATTCGACAGCTTCAAAACGTTAAAGACTTTCTGTCTGTGCGTACATTTAAGTTTATTAATTTTAAGTAATTATTGCAAAAGCAAGTTAAGATTAGATTCCACAAACCACGAAAATTGAAGTCGGTCTGTGCTAACTTCTTTGATAATATTCCACATGAAATAATCTATTTCCTAAAAGCTTTGCTTACTCAAAGATAAAGCTTAAAATCCAATCAGTTTCAAACGTAAAGCGAAAAGTGAAAGTTTAAAAAAAATACAGCACTGAAGTCGGTTCGGTTGTTGACTTGTCCTTTGACTTGCTAAGGTGATAGACTAAATAAAAAACACGAAATATATAAATCTGGCATCATCCACCAGACGAACTTCAAGTCTATGAAAGTTTTTTTTTCTTCTTTTTATTGAACAAGCGGTACTTAATTGACCAACACTGAACATGTACCTAGAAATTGTGTGCTAAAAAAGTCGAGACACATCTTTTTGAACATGCCAAATCTACTTCTTCTATTATACCCGGAGTGAGAATAAAAGCGCTTGAAAAGTCGTGGGTGGGAGGGAAGTTGACTCGGTTGGTGATGGTGTTTGAAAAAGAAAATTTACAAAGTCTATTTTTTTCTGAGAAACATTTCACGAGCTTACTTATAATAATAGGGTTTTCTCCTCCAGCTAGTCCTAGTCCTCCTCCTCTACCGCCTCTCTGCTCTCTATATTCTGCCTGCACTACTGACTTGACTGCTGCTACTGCTGCTGCTGGACACTTTCCAAAAGAAATCTGTAATGATGACATTATAAAATTGTCTACAATTTTCCAAAGGAACAGCGAGAAATGGTGAAATTACAATTTTTATATAGCACGTAAATGTTATAAACTAGATAGCTAGATAGATATATATTTTTTATATAAGTATATTACATACATACCATGCATTTCTTCTTCTTCTTCCTTTCTTTCTTCACGTTTTATTTCTCCATCCTCGTTTCTTCTTCTGCAGTAGTAGTAGAAGTAGATGATGATAGTAGGTTAACTGGATGAGTTAGCGGAAGTACAGATTATTAGCCTAATGTTAATCCGCTTTCCATCTTCATTTTCTTACCGTTTTCTCTGCCAAAAGCCATGTTGTTTCTAGGAACTGGAATGAGAGTAGGAAGCACTCAGAAAAAAAACTTTTTTAAAAAAAGAAGACGAAGCAACCATTCTACCATTTTTACTTTCCAAAAAAACACACACAACTCAATCGACAATTGATATCAAAACCGACAAAAATATATACTTGACTTAGAAAAGACACTCAACTTATATGATATTTTGTAATGACATGGCGTCGCTTTTTAAACAACTTGTATTTTGGCAGCAGCTCCGCTTAAAACTTGTCCTCAAAAAAAAAAAACTAAAAGCAAAAATTTCCCCAACCAGAGCCTATAAGCAGCAAGCGCGGGAAATTGAAATATCATTGAAACGTTTAGAAAAAAACAAGTCTACTACAGACAGAGAGTCGAGTCGAGTGACATGACATGACATTCATGCACTTTTAAAATTACGCGCCTTTCAGCTACACAATAAAAACATTAGAGAAAAAGCAAAAAATACTCTTGTCTTGTATTTTTTGTGCGTTTCGTTTTCCTTTTTTTTCAGTGCGTATCAAAAAAAATCGTAAAAGCTTTTTACCGCTTTTGCTGATACTCTTCGCGCGTTTTCCTGGTAGTAATAAGATAAAATGCATAGATTGCTTGATGATCGCCGCTGTTTCGTGCTGCTATTATTACATTACATTGAAGATGATAATGATGTTAATGGCACTATACACAGATAGTGCGATATGGGAAATGGATTGTGTATTTTTATACATATTTTTTTTAAAAGTTCGCCCGTCCTATTTCTGTATTACCGACGACGACGTTATTCTTTCCGGATGGAAAATGTTATAGGATGCATAAAATTGCTTCTTTTTCTATGATGGCGTGTCGGCCTGAATTTTTTTTCTTTCATAAGAATAATAACGTCTCGTCCAACTCTCTTTTGGTCGGTTGAAAAATATTTTTATAAAGAATATTATAGCGTATAGCTTATATTTTACAGAGGAAGAGGGTTGTATATGCTGTGCAGAGAAATAAGAATCTGTCTCTGGGCAAGGAGCAAGAAGAGTAACTCCGTCATCATCAGTTTGAAGGCATACTTTTATCCATTAGGGCGGCGATTTGTTAGCGTAAATGAGGAAAATTATCATAAAATAGTAATAATACAAAGTCGTAAAGGATGACCTTATCTGAATAATTGTCTTTTTCTTTCCTATATTATGTCTACTGACTACTGCATGACTACTTCTACTTCTATACTATCACTTCTCATTTATCCGTTCAGCCTAGTTAATTCATTTTCTGAATATCTACAAAAAAAACAGAAAATATTTGCTATCCATTTTGTTAATTTTCCTTCCTGCTGTGCCGCTGCTACTGCTACTGCTGCAGTGCCGTTATGTCATTATTATTATTATCATCATTATGATCGTCGTAATAGGTATCAACTTTTTTTATGATGACTGAGAAGACGATAGACGATGAAATAAAGTTTCGAATATTTTACTATCTTCCTAGTTCATTTACGATTAGCATCTCCTCACTATTATCCTTTTCCCTTTTTCTAAAAAAATGCCTTGATTGCTGCTGCTGCTATTCTATTTGCACTCTGGGAAAAAGCGGCGAAGAAGATCCTAGCAATAATTCCTGTTTTGTCCGTTAAATAAATTTCTTGTGAAAACTATTTATGTCTATATATTTCCCTTTGATATAATATATGAGACCCACCACCACTTTTTATATTTTATCTACATTTCCGGGCAAAAACTTAACATAATATTTAATTTCAATAAAGCGTTAATGAAAACAAAATGCCTGTCACAAGATAATAATAATATACATGTTGAAATTGCAAAGAGAGAAAACTCTTTCTCTCTCTCTCTCTCTCTCTCTCGCATTTTCTCTCAAGTAGTCTGCTCTGCTCTTTCTGTTTGGCCCTTCAAAATAAAATACTCCATTTTCACTGTGCTCCAGTTTTTCTCCGAAAATCCTCTTTTCTATCATACGTTTTACCCGGATCATTTGTAATTGTCATATATAATACGACACCACGGGACTGCCACCACATACACACCACCACCACCACCACCATACTTTTCTCCTTTTTGCATTCTCTCAAAAACTAAACCACTGTCGCTGCTGCTTACTACTTACTACTTATTTGTGAACAGAGTTTGTGCTGCTGCCTGCCACCACTTGAGCCACTACTACAAAAACGGTTCCATCCTTTAGCAAAATAATTCAGCAAAAAAGAAGGGGGAATCCTTCTTCTCACAGTTTTCCCTTTTTCTGTAGTAATAATATATTATATTATATATACCCTTTTAGCGCTTTTCTTCTTCCATTTCGCTTGCAACCTTAGCAAAACGCCGGGGAAAAAAGGAAGGGGAAACGGAAGGGCTCTCTAGAAATGGTCAGGTCAGAGACTCTTACGTTATTTGTATGGCAAACACACACAAAGAGACGAGAGAAAGAGAAGAGGTATAATATTATGTTATTTACCGCTGAATGTCTCAAACACTTGCATTATTTGCAAAAAAGGAAAGGTGATATGGTGGTATGGTGCTTGTGTGTGTGTGGCATTTGCATGCATTCATTCATTCATTCGCATCTCTCTCCTTCTTCTTCTTCGTTCTCACCGTAAAAATAAATTATACAATGAATACATCTTCATGCACGAGCGCATTCTACAATCTTCTTCTTTTATAGTCTCCTGATGATATTTTCTCTCATGGTCAGTTATGTAGTTGTAGTAGTAGTAGCAAAAAGTGCACAAAAAATCCAACTAAAACCTGAAGAAAATGTTATATATGTGCATGCATCTACTATATGTATAGTTTTTTCCTGCCCCCTTTTCTAAAATACGGGGTAAAAGCGGCTATTCAAGTTGAACAAATTAAATTAGAAAAAAATTCTATTATATGCCGTCCCTTTAACAATTTATAAAGCCTGATGGAAATTTTCTCTAGCTGGAAGCTAAAAAACCGGAAGAAATAAGGTGGGTGGGGAGAAGTAGTAGTAGAAGAGCAGTAGCAGCAGTTAGCATTTGTAGCGGAAGGGAAAGGAAGGAATCCTACATGCAATTGTAAAAGAATCAAGCAAGGTGGATTTATTTCGGAGAAACATATTTTGCGTTTGACTTACCATACATTTAATCCGTAGCTAGTCCCGAGTGGACCATATTAAATACATACGTACCTAAAAAAAAAACCAGCACACACACGTTGTGTATTTTTTTATATATATATATTCGTTGGTGAGTGAGTAGTTTTCATTCGTCCTTCCGTCCATATATATGACCATATATATACATATGTAGATATAGACCAGCAGTCTAGTCTAGTCAGGTCACACACACAAAAGCCATTATGGGAATGTAGATCACAATGGCATAATATTCTAGCTGCTGCTGCTGCTGCTCCTGCCACAAAATAGTCCATGCATTGCAAATTGTAGAAAAACTACTACTACTATAAAGTAGTAACGTTGGACTCGCCAGAATTATATTATGTCAAATCGTTATTTTGCGTTTATATTTTTATAGCGTCAGTTGATATAGAGAGCAGGTTTTTTTTATTTATGTACCCACTTTTGCAATTTGTAGCTAACTGGCTGACTGACTACACCTACTACTCTCTCTTTATATACAGCTAGATATATATATATACATATACAGTCTGAAGAAAAAATATATGTACACAAACCGCAAAATTTAAGGAGTGTATAGACACCCAACCTTGGTTTTATATTTCCTAAATCAGCAATTTTATTGCACGTTTCCCTCCAAAGGTCACAGAACAGCATTCAATTCATGGCAGCATGTAGCGTTTTTGCTGCTAATTGTTTGCGCGGCGGTTGTGTGAGAACGTTTGAATTCCTGTCGATCCTCAAATTGTTGAAAGAATTAATAAATGTTACAAAATAATATTACTATATAGCCTCTTGTCTATATAAAGTTTTTATATAATATAGCGTATAATATAATTGGTATTTAGAGAGAGAGAGAGAAAAGTATTCCTAGAAAAATTCTGCAACAGTCATGTGTACTGACTGCTGTTGTTAATGGCCATGAACTTTGCCTGGCTGCTTTTTTGCAAAGTAGCGTTCCGCTACAAAAAAAATGGTAACGCTCGTCGTCGTTTTTTACTTTTGCTATGAAAATATATACACGTATAGACCATGTTACCACTATTAGTATTAAAGAAAGTTCTGACAGTAGTATAATTGCATTAAAAACGACATTTCCACACAGTAAAAATTCATCATCATCATCATCATCAAGCAAGCCAAACAAAGTCTGCTAGGAGCCAGCTCATTTGTTAATTTTTAATTATGACTTTCGCAGTAAATACACATGCATATGCATAACCATTTCAAGAGAAAAACACAAACAAAACAAAAGAAAAAAAGAAAGCAAACACCACGCTTGAAAAGAAATTTTTTTTCTAGCAGACTACGTGTTTTGTTTTATGGAAAAAGCGAGAAAATAGTTATATATTTTTAAGTACGATTACTACTCTAATATGTATACATGCATATATTATGTATATACTTACATACTACTGATGATGATAATATGAATATAGAATAATAATAATAAGAATAATAGCAAGTAGAAAAAAAAGCGGTAGCGTGGTGAAGCGTAAATATACTACTACTACTACCACGTATACATGGTTCACTGGACAATTAAGAAGATTGCTGCTATGCCTATTTTCCATCTCTCCTTTTCTTCCTTCGTGATGATATTTTGTTTGCATTTTATTCTTCTGTTGTTTTGTGTGTTGTTTTGTTGCTAAGCGAAGGAGTAGAAGGAGAAGAAGAAGAAAAAAAAATCTGTTTTTTATCTTCAAACAACAGACACATTCCATTGTTTTTTTCTCTTTTAGTGAGCTGAGCCACTGTATTTTTTCTTCTTCTTCTTTTCATTCCTATTATTTCATATATCACCACCACCACCACCACAACATTTGCCTTTTTTGTGATAAAAAAAGCTTACGAAAAAAAT
>JAHZMT010001453.1:0-35306 GCA_027743785.1 Sinhomidia bicolor
AGAGAATTGGAAGAACGAAACCGTATCACACTGGAAAAACAACAAGCTAAGCAACGTGAGATTGAAGAACGCGCAGAAAGAGATAGACAGGAGAACCTTAAACGCGCAGGTGAAGCACCACCAGCTGCAGCAGCACCAGCAGCAGCAGATGTTTGGCGTCCAAAGTCTATTGCTGAACAAAAGTCAGCACCTACCGCTGCACGAGCAGCTGGTGCTCCGCCTGCAACAGCAGCAGCGGCAACAACGGCTGCTGCCAATCCAAGTTCCAATGTCTGGGTACCGAAAGCCATTCGTGAGAGGAAAGCAGCTGCTGGGGAGGGTGAGTTACCACCACAAGATAATATCCCACCACGAGAAAGGCCTGAACGCCAGGAAAGGGACCGTGGAGATCGTGGGGATCGTGGAGACCGTGAACCAGATTTCGATAGAGCTCAAATGCGAGAACGACCCAAGAACGATGATCGTCCATTTGAGCGTAAGATAGAACGTGGAGGAGAATCAGATCGGGATGGTGATCGCAAGAGAGATTGGGGAAGAAGTGGAGATAGGGATCGCGACAGAGGAGAACGCGGTGACAGAGACAGAGGAGACAGAGGTGGCTTTGAAAGACGTAAGGATGGAGAACGAGGAGGTGAACGGGGTGGAGACCGTGGTGGAGAACGTGGTGGATTCGATCGACCCCGAGGTGGACGTGCTGGCGAACCCGTTCGGGTAAGCGAAGTAAAAAGCCTATATTTTTATTCCGTTTTAAAGTTTCTATTATTTTAAATTTAAAAAATAGCCCTTGTGTCACTGTTATAAAACGTATTAATACTTTTTGTAGGCTCCAGATGATGGACCATGGAGGAGAGGAGGTGATGGGCCACGGCGAGAAGGAGGAGATAATGATCGTCCACGTGACCGTGGAGATCGTGGAGATAGGTATGCGCATGCACTGTACAAAATCTATTGTTCAAAATTGTTCTAATCCACGTTTAAGGATGACACTAATTATTTTGCATAATTTTATTTTTACAGGGGTGGAAGCAGAGGTGGACGAGAAGGTCCTTCGTTTGGAGGTAGAGATAGGCGAGATGATAGGCGAGATGATAGACGAGGCGATCGCGATCATCGTGGCGGCGGGGGTGAAGACATTGGAGAAGTTGATAATTGGCGTCGACCGGTAAGGAAAGAAGAGGGTGCGCGGCCTCGCCCAAAACAGTAACTGATAAGTAGTAGTTTTTGTATATTAGAGTAAAATAACTGTGCCGAAATGGACCTTTTAAGAAGAATCTGGTGATTTTATGTTTGTTTATATATGTATCTATGTGTAGTTCTTATTCATTGCTATTATTATTATCATTATTGTACACATTTATAATTTGCCAAGCTGTATGATTGCGTGTATTATTAATTGAGATAAATGCGCTATTAATGTGGTGGTCGCGTACGTTCTCAACGAAATGAAACTGATGCCTTTTATTTACAGAAAAAGATAATAATAAAAATTGAAAAGTGAACAATATAATTAATTTTCTTTTACTTTTTATTACAAGTAACATCCTTATTAGTCATCATTGAATTGCATTAATTTGTAACACAAAACTTTTCATATAATTTATCATGTCATCATCATATTCTGCGTGAAATATTAAATGTAGGATTGTTTGCTTATGTATTATTATTATTATATTTTGGTTTTGTATGAATCAATGACATCGTACGATTATTGTATATAATTATATGTGATTGTAATAGCATCTTTTCTTTTTAGAATGCAACTCGTTACTGCAAACAGGATTCAAGCCAAACTTTCAGACTTTTTCAGCTATCATCAGGTGTAAATTATATAAATACCAGCTTATAGTATTTTAATTAATATATGATTACTATCATTAACGTTATTACTGGAAAATATTAAACACTGTTAGCCTCAAAATGTTTCCTGGTACATTTGCTATTTCCATCGTCATCATCAATATTATTATTATTATTATTATTATATCGCACACCACCAGTGTGGGAGCACATAAATAAGTAGTAAACACGATCAACTATAAATAGTTTTACAAGAGGTAACTGGAATGGGGTAACATGGACATGAAAAAAAACTTAACAATACTTGATTGCATTTTTAATATTTGACATTCATAATCGTATGTTCGGTACCACTATTAAACAGTATGCTTATCTTCGTACAAGTTTTATCAATCATATTATCATATCATCATCATCAAAGGTAGGTAATACGTGCATATCTATATTCTAGATGCACATTTTCTGTATCTTTAATTTACTTTGAACAATGAAAAATAAAAATAGTTTAATGTATATATATTTATTTATGTATGTATGTAAGTATATAATTTTTTCTGGCTTGGAAACAGACAACTCAAATGACCACCATGAACTACAATAATGCAGAACAACAAAAAGTACATATATGAGACTGCTTTCCATAATAAATAAATAATATCTAAATATTAGTCTGTTGCATGGTAACACTAATTGCAAGTAAATAATAATATAATTAATAATTATTAATATGTTTTAAAGATAAACGGTAACATTCTGAAGTCTCATGTAATAAATCTCTCTACAGACACTGAAAAAGAGCATAGTAATTAAATATCATTATTAAATTATTATTATTTTAGACACCTATCAATATAGGTATATTATTATATTATTTTGTAACAACAACACAGGAATGTAAACACATCAATGTCGTGGTTTTTTTACAAGAAACCACTTTAATTTTTATTATTATTTTATGTATAATATATGGTGTACATGACAGAATTCTCGTTACTTTTTTCGACTCATATGTATGTACTTGCATTTAATTCTGTAACTACATTTATTTTCATATACAAATAATAATAATATTAATCATACTATCGTATTTTTGTTATAAAGCTTTATATTCCGTTTAATGGATTGTTTTTGTTTGGTATGAGTATAATATATGTAGTACCCACAAAGATGAGAAGTTGCCTCGGCTTTTGCATGCCTTTGACTATGACTAGTAGTTGAATTGTTTTTGTTTTAGATTTATTTTTTAGACGGCAACTGACGTTGCGCTTCTAATAGGACTCTCATAGCCTGACGATGAAACTACAGTTGGTTTAGTTTTGGAACAGTCTTGTTCACTCGGTTTGGGGTCATTGATGTATGTGTGCTTGGTGCAAGAGTGCGATTCTGAATTCTGCTTGCTGAGGAATTCATCATCTGTGGAGATCTCGTAATCAATCAGTCGTAAATTTTCCATGGACACCTTACGTCGGCCAAGAGGTCTAGATTCTAGAAGGAGTAGTACGAAAAAGAAACAAAAAGTTTATCAATTAAAAACTTTTGTTCAAAGCATTGCTCATAACAAGTTGTGGTATTTTCTTCCGTTAAATGTGTACCATTGATTGGGGAGACGTTTGTTGGGCTGAGATTCACCATTTCCGATCCAGTTTTTTCCGACTGAGAAAAATAATCATAACCGGGATTGGAAACTGAGGGGACGTCCAACTTCAAGTACTCTATTCCATCTTCAAGCATTTTTGATAACTCGAGAACGATTTGATGGAATGTAGGTCTATTTGATGGTTGGTATGCCCAACATCGTCGCATTAGTGAAAATCTGCACAGAAAGTGTACAAAAACCGTACAAGTTTTAAGGAAAAGTTATAAAGACAAAAAGAGAGATATTGCATCTGCATAGAGTTTTATTCTTCTTACAGTTCATTGGAACAGTTTTGCGGCTGGGTTCACTGGAACTGTAACATTTCAAACGAGGCATGAGGAATCAATGCTGACAACAAACTGTCACTTTCACTGACTTTATGTGAATGTGAGTGAGTAGAAGAGATGCGTATTCAACTCGCAGGGGTGTGCAGTACGTAAGCATATATTTATATGAAGATTGGCAGGAAGAAATAACTTTTTAAATTGAGTTTGACTTACCTCGATCCTTGCTTTTCTTCTGGTATGCATCGTCAACATAAATATCGCGTGTCAAACCAAAGTCGGAAATTTTGCAAACTTTCAGCTTTGTCAGAAGTATGTTTCGTGCAGCCAAATCTCTGTGAACCATCTGTGAAAATAAGAAAGAAAATATAAATGTAGCAATTAATAAGCGTAAAAAATAAATAGCTTCCTTTCATCTCATTTCAACATTTTCCAAGAAGGAAAGAAAGCCTCTCGCGTGCATCGTGTTATCTGCAAAGTCAATCTTACGATGCCCCATCTATTTATCTCGTTAACAAGCACAAGCTCCTCTTGTTACATTCTGTCAAGTGAAGCACATCAAAGTATAAATTATACATCGTTGAAAGCTATCAATACCTTCATGTCACTCAAGTAAGCCATTCCTTTTGCGATCTGCCAGGAAAACCCTAACACTTCACGGGGTGTGACAATATAATCCAAATCCAAGGGATCTGGGTTTGGTGAGTTAGATAAGTCTCCATGGTCCCAGTGCAAAGCACTATGGCTCCCATTAATTTTCTCAACACGACGACATTTTCTGAGAAAGCTCCTGAGAAATAACAAAAAATACAAGCATATATCTCCATCATTTATTGCTGATTCTGTTTATTTATTTATCACTACCATGCACATATTTAAAGTGCAAAAATCAAACTGCTCGATTGAGCACTGCAATGCAGTGACTCCACATGCACATTCATTTTTAGGAATGACCAGTGCTTATTCTAAGCGTGACAAGTAATTTTCCAGGTAAAACAATGTTTACAAGACAGGCAAAGAACGAGAAGAAGATGTAAGTTCTTAAAATCAAAGCTGTATTATAGAACAGCGTAAAGGGAACTGGAAACTCTACAGAGAACAGAAACCTACCTCAGAGCTCCATATTCTGCATATTCCATAACGAGATATGGTGGACCTCCTGCTGCTGTACATGCACCAAGTAGTTTGATTACATTTGGGTGATCGACTTGCTTTAGTAATGAGAATTCTGCCATGAATTCTTGCCACAATGATTTGCTCCCTTCGGTCGCATCAACTTTCAGCATTTTAACAGCTACTGGAATATAGTTTCCTGTGGAGCATGACATGTTATTTATTAAATTACAAACAACCAGCCAGATATCAACACAACATTGTAAAAGTGTATTAAAACAGATATTCCTATTTGGACTATACTCTATATATGTTCCTATACATAATTATTTTAACAGTATTCGATCGTGGTTAATTTTTCAATTACCAGGCTGTCCGTGTAATCTGCCTTTGAGGACGCGGCCAAACTGTCCTTCTCCTAGAATGTGTTCCAAATGTAAATCATCTCGGGGTATTTCCCACTTACTGTCCACCTATTAATACCAAATTTTAGGTTTACTTCACGTACATATACCTACATATATTTTTTCGGCAGTGACCACAACTTTGTGCCAAATCAAGCTTTTATCATTGTAAATAGAGTAACGGAGTACTGAATTTTCCAAAACTCGATTAGTCTCTTTCAATTCTATTTATGGTATGTATACCTGTCTATTATTTGCTTAAAAGGTATCAGATTTACGAACCTGGACAATTTGATGCTGAGCAAATTGGTCGTCAGAAACGAGTATTGATGCATGATTTAATCCCCTGGCAATATACTCAGCATCCGAAATGAGTGTTCCATTACCCATATTTTCACCATAAGGAATCTCAATACCATTAGCAGTCATGATTACAGATTGATTGAGTGATCGCGACTTTCTCTTCCGTTCAACTCTGAAAATTAAATAATATATATATTGTATATATAAATACATGTATATATAAATATATATATATGTAAAAATAATAAGATGTAGGAATTTATAAAGTTTTATAGGGCAGCTTTGGAATCTGTAAATGAGCTTTCCTGCTACGTTGAGTACTATGGGGCACTGTGAGACCACCCTAATTAATTATTTATAAAATTAATCAGAAAACAAAATGACTATCCGTTCTGCTCATTTGTACACGCTCTGCCTGCTCCCATTTTATACCAAAAATCAACAGAGCAACCACGCACCAACCAGTAAATAATACGTTTTTATGTGAGGTAAATACTCTCATTACATTTTACAAGCCAAAACCTTATTTAATCTTTTTAACAACTTAAAAATAGTAACGAACGAGGTAATAATCCTCATGGTGACTTTACCCATGCATGAAATTTGTTTGTTTTTTTCAAAATTTGCGTAGGAGCTCAGGATACTTGTTTGGTATTTAAGTAATCTGTTTTTCTAAGTGGTGGTTTTTTTTACCTTGCTTTCCAGACGTACAAGATGAGCATTATAAACGCTACTGCAAATACAGCAACTGCCAAGAACGTCATGACACATTGTTGGCCACATTCCGAGTCCGCTAAGAAGTTAACAACAACAATGATAATATAATGTACTACTATAGGTTTTTCATTATTTATACATTAAAATTCCTCTCTGGGTATTTTTAAACATTTGAACTAAGCATGTTTTGACATTTCTATACAATCACTACTGGTATATGGATGAATACATTAGTATATTAGTATATTAGCGTGAAGAATACCTGGAGTACTAATAGCAAGATTCTTCATTCCTGTTGTCGTTCGATGCTCGTACGACGTTGAACTGTCTACAATCGGTGGTGGGAGAGGTGCACAGGAACAAGTGTGTACATTCGGACAAGTGCCTACACCTTTGCAATGCTGTGCATCAATCCCATGAGATTTTCCATGGCCATGTTTTACCAACCGTGCAAGGCCTTGAATTTCAGCTGAAAATTAATGATTTAAACGATGGTAGCTCATTAGAAGTATTTATTTTTGTTATTAAAAATTTACGCATCAGCAGAGAAAATCAAGTTTGCATTTTGTAGCATAATTTGTCTTTATTATGCATTGTAGAGAGACACATCTTGTTATTATGGCAAATATCCATTTATCCATCTCTGTTGCATAATAATCAACAATAATACACCTACATATTATCTAAATAAACTTACTTGCACAATCCTGAGGACAAAGACGTGGAAACTTTTTCTCCATTTCGTCGCATTTCCCATCCGGACAAGTTTCCAAACGTGGTGAGCATGTAGGATAGCTTGGGGTAGTAGGAGATAAATCCATGCCATCATCACCAACTTGAACAAATTAAAGTAAACATTTTTATTAATGTTGAGTAATAAGCTTTTATTGCCCTTCCACCACATCCATTATGAAATTTTTGTCGTATGTTAAGAATTGCTGAGACAATAACACTGCGTTACTCAAAACCTCCGCACTTCTATTTTTTTCTTAAATGTTTCGCTAGAAAATTAAGCAATGAAATAACGGTAACAACACAACAAAGAGGAAAGTACACTTGCGCTTACAATAAAAATAATAATAATATGCGTCACGTTCTGTTCTACTTACTTAATGAATTGTTGAACCCAGTCTCATGTCTCCACATGCATTTTCCTGGAGATCCATATCCGCAGGATAGCTCGCAAGATTTACTATCTGCATGGTATGAGCATACTTCATCATCACATAATGTTTCATTTTTGACAGGGCTTTCCAAAGTAATCTAGTAAATAAAAGTGGCAAAATAAAACACATTTTGTTGTATATATATATTGCATACAATATTTTGCAAGTCTAAAAACTAGCCGCTTTCTTGGCTGAAAAGTTTTTTTTCTGCTCTTAATTAGGGTTTTCATTCAAACTTGTACAATACAAGGACGGTTAGTATGTGACTTGCAAGTAAAAAAAATAAATGTAGGCATGTGCATGGTAGAGAGAAGTGTAAGGAAAGGGGAAATGAAAATTTTGCGTTGCATACCGTAATATTTGTGGTAAACGATCGAATAAGACTGGAGTTGCAGTGGAGTTCCAAGTGGAAACTATGGAACGACGAATTTCTTATGAACTCGGGATGAATCAGGTAAATTATGCCCATTTTTGGTGTTACCTCGAAAACACTTATAGCATAGTCAGTAGTGGCCATGATGACATCGTCTGATAACATTTACAAGCAAAAAGTCATTATTTTTGAAGATTAAATCGTCGTTTTGTATTATTAAACTTGGTTGCCTCATAAATAATGTTTCTTTTCTGAATTAGAGTCAAACCTGCAGTATTGCTGTTGTTATCCACATATGTCGTTTCCTCAACCGTGGCAAATAGATGTGTCAAGGTGAAGTCCAAACCAGAAACAGACTCGCTGTAATCTTCGATAAGATCAGGAAAGGGGTAGAGTACGGGCGCATACTTTTGTGCACTTCGAGGAAGATGAGCTTCAGTAACGCGACGACTTAGACGGTATAGCAAATCATCTGTAGAGGGTCTTTCAGAGGGTCTCGGTGAATGAGGTTCTTGCCCCCAACTGACGCAAATTGTAAATTTGAACTGAAAGAGGAAAATTATTCAAAGAAAATATTATTTTTACAAGTACAAAAGTAGGACGCAGTACACAACTTTCTCTTTCATGGATGTACTTTGAAATTAAGCCACTTGCATAAACAATTGTTACTGGTCAAGTTATATAGTTTCAGTTTAGTTTGTCATTTATTTTTTATATAGGCACATGCTTTAGTTCACTTTTCTTAAAAAAGGATAAAATTGAAATGAATAGATGCATAGATGCAAAGCATGAGAAGCAAGAGAATAATTATCCAATTAATTAATTTGTAATTAAACAGCAAAAATAAAACAAAGCGCAATATCACTGTTTTGAATTACATTGTTGGCTAAAACTGGTAAATAATGGGTTAAGGTACTGTCTAACGATTAGTGAAAGCATTTGGAAAAGTTGTTAAAAGTTTCTGGGAAATGACGTACAAGGACGTACATGCAAATAGACAGACAGACATACGCAAATATCCGTACAACCAGCTCAATCTGCTTTGTTTTGTAACGTTATTCAAATCGTGTATGAATACAAACGACATGCAATTCTGAAATAATTTCACGACCCATCGATTTACGTCAACACTATACCCTTTTGAACTATCTGTGTTGAAGAAAGATTTCATAGCCGCAAGGTTTCACGAGATTCTACTTTTTTATCTAAGAGCAGTGAAAAGCTGAAATTGGAGTGAGTGGGAGACGGACGGGGTGAATTGTGTACTTATTTATGCAGCATACACTAGCCACATGTAACAGTAACAGTATGTAATTATCAACGGCTTTCTTCACACAAATTAAATGCATAGCTCTTGAACGTAGTTTTTGGAATGGTCCGTTCCAAGAATATAATGTTTACAAAAAACGGTATAAAGTTTGCATGAAGTTGGCGTACAAAATAACAGTTGAAGTAAAAAGTGATTGCATAAAATGAATAATGTAGGTATGTGGGTAATATGGACAATGTAGACTGATTAATTTGTCAGCGTAAGACTAAACTGTCGAACATAATAAAACTTTCTCTTTATTCTGTCATTTTCAACCTATTTGTATGCGTTCGCCCCAATCTGAATACTGTGGGCAATAGGAGACTACATGCAAGCAAGAAGGTAAAGCATCGCTATAACTAAATGCATTGCCCAATACAACAAAAACTTGCGAACACTATTTTTATGCATGTCGTGTGTGTAAAAATGAAAGTTGTTGTTCACTCACATCCTGCCCCCGCTTTGATGGAATCACGGTGGAGTCGTTTAGAACAGCCAGCACACAGTAGAAACCTTCCCAGGGTGGTATTTCCTTGGCATCTTCAGAGAACACTGAAAACCAAAGGTAGGGGTTTAGTAAGCAACTAATAACCAATTAAGCAAATATCAACAATTTGATATATGTACATATTGAAAAAACTGTCAATTTATTGTTTAATGCAAGTATTTATCTGTAAACAACAAAGTGTTTTTTTTCTTTCGTCTGTGAAACAACAAAGAGTTTATTCACCTATTTTTAAAATAACAGCAGTAGCGTTTTCCTTTCCCTCCATGCCATAGCTGTATTGAATCAGAGAAAAATCCAGCAGTCCTTTCGTGTCATTGATATTGTAAACCTTGATGTTGTTAACATCCATGGTATCTTTATCAGTAGCAAGAAGATCAGTATGGTCTTTTGTTACTATTCGTTTGCCCTGAAAAGTAAAAAAAAGAAACATAGTGTAATAAGTAAATACAATACATTGATACAGCTCGTTTTTCTTGTTCAAATTTTTTTTTCATATGGTAGCAACAACAGTNCTTTATCAGTAGCAAGAAGATCAGTATGGTCTTTTGTTACTATTCGTTTGCCCTGAAAAGTAAAAAAAAGAAACATAGTGTAATAAGTAAATACAATACATTGATACAGCTCGTTTTTCTTGTTCAAATTTTTTTTTCATATGGTAGCAACAACAGTTTGTGTCTGTTTCCGGTGAAAATTGAATTTTATTTATACTTTTGAAACATTTGTATATATTCATTTCAATCCGTACAAATTACTAACAAACAACATTTCAATGTTTACTAAAGATTTTTTGTAATCTATTCAAAACATTCGGTTGTAAAATAAATGAAAACTTACAGGAGCCAGGTACGTATTTGTGATCCGAGAGTGATGTGGAAATGGTAACTTCAGACAGTGAATCTTCCCCGTACACGATAACATTATCATTTTCATCGAGAACAACAAGCCGTCCTACGATTTGTATGAACTCGTACGTATTAGGTTCGTCGGACTGCTCGAGGATACAGTTGATTGACATGTTGTACACTTCAACATCTTCCCGATCCAGATCTGCCTTCGTTTGGATAATATTCGAGAGTGGCTCGTAGTTTCGTGCTTTGGTGGCAGAAAGTACACCTGCAGAATGTTATCAAGACACCAAGTGAAAATCCATACGGTTTCGTTTGCTTGCAGTGGGCGTCGGATGTTGCATGTCACTGATGCTTTTATTTTGCAATACTTATCGCAAATTCATGACATGAAAAGTTTTTACTGTACTTAGTTTTTTTTATGTACAAACTATATTGGCTCATCATTGCAAGTTTTTTTTAGCACATGAGTAATTAAAGACGAAAATAAACTACAATAATATTGACCATAAGAAGCAGCTTGAGCACAAATAATTAAGTTCAGGATTCACTAAAAAAAGTTTAATCGGATTACGTCTGCGAAACTAATTGGACAACTTGATTCGGATTTTTATTCTTTTTATAATCTCCAAAAACTAATTTGTCATGAGCATGAGCATACACTGAGTGGGAACGGGGCATTAAAATAATTCTTTTTCAACTCTGGGGCATTCTTAAAAATAAATTAAACTCAATCATAAAGAGAATCAATATATTATACTTTCTCCTACACTACTATGGATTGCTGTTGACTTTGTTTTGGGTGAACGGACACTTGTACAAACAAGCAAAAATTCAGCAATAAAACGAAAAAAAGAGAGCCCAACACGAAGATACACTCGCGTGTTGTTTGACATTTTGGAAAAATTGTTTTCTTTACATTACAATAAGAAAACATACACACAACATGTTTTTCTATCCACATTTATTTATATATTTAACTGGAAGCTGACACCGACCATACTTTACTTTCCTTTAACATTGGAAAAGGAAAGCAGAAGGGGAAAAGCGTGATCCTTCTGACAGCACTAGTGACAGACAAGGCAAGTCACAGGTATTTTTACAAAGGAAAAGAATCTATTTTTCGAATAGCAGTTTTTGCTGGTATGTTCAATTTTCATTTTGTGTGTGTATATACATAACCGTTATAATCCCAGTGGTACCAAGGATGACACGTCAGGAAGTGTCAGACAGTGTGTATTGTTTGATGTACGTATTTTGTACGTTCGTAGAGACATATTAGTTTTTATTCCTTTTAGTGGGAAATTTATAAAGGTTCATAATAGACGAGACATGTACCTTTAGAAATGGAAACATTGTAGCTGACTTTTAGCGTCCCACACATTCCCGGTAATGATCCGAGGTAGGCAACAGGAGTAACAGGAGCATTTTCCATTACTCGTAGCTCGAGATGATTGGCTCCGCCAAAGCATAACTCTTTCTAGAATTGAAAAAGATATACAATCAAGAAAACAACGGGATTTTAATGACTACGTCATCAGTGCGGTACTTGGTTTCGCCTTTACATACGTTTATTTAATTCATTGCCAAACGTTAACATTATTTTTATGTAGTTGTTTTTTTCATCCAAAATGTATAATTTTTTTTAGCAATGTCTCGTGAAGTCATGAGATCGTAACGTGATATATAATAATAAGCAGGCAACTGTTTTTATGAATCGCAAGAAAACACGTCAGATTATAATTCTCAAGTTACCTTGGATAATCGTTTGCAATCCACAGCATTTTCATGAAGAATAGCCAGTGGAGTGGCTATGGTTAAATTAAACTTCATCTCAGCTCTATCGTCATCAGTCGTGTTTTGAACCGATTTTCCTTCCAGTTTTGCTGTCACGGTGTATACACAAGCCATTCCAGATTGTCCGATACCAGGATCATTTCGAGCTGAAAATAATAAAAAAAATGTGAAGATTAAAATGGAGCTACGGTAAATGTTTTTGCGTTGTGTGTGCGGATGACTGTAATTAATGTAGAAGGAGGCGACTTTCGTCTCACTGGATTGCAATCCTGCGTCATTGACATTATCATCATCATCACCACCATCATCAAGAACAACAACCTTCACCTCTGTAAAGAGTGCGGGTGCGCACGTAGTAAAAAAAAACAATTATGTTCACTGCTGTAGATATCTAGGTAAGTAGTTATCAAAATAATACGAATAATAGGTAAACAAGTCAACTTTATTGCAGCAACGTAACAGATTTACAAACAACAGAAAGGTACTGAAAAAAGCAACAAACCTACCCAAAAATTTCTACACAAACTACATAAATGCGCAAGTTGAATCTTCTTTTTTTGAATGAAATATTTTTTACACCAACGCGAGAAACTAGAAAGGGGATGAGGTAAGTAACGCATGCATTCAGAAATTACAGTTGTGTTATTGTGGCCAACTTTAATACCTCAACTAAATCCACACATTTTAAAACTTTTTTTTCTCTCTCTATCTCTCTTCTTTTTTTAAACAGCATCAGCATATCGTAATTCGTATGTAATAATGATGAAAAAATAAATACCTATTAGATTATCATCCTTATAATTATTTTTGAATACTTTGTCTTGCGTGGGCTTCTTCCACAGGCTTCCTGTAAGATTCAGTAAGCACATTTAGTTACCCTTGCCATCATCACCACCATCACTAGTTGTTGAAGTGTAGTAATGGCTAACTAACAAGTTGTAAGTAGCTTTCGTTTCTTTCATTTTCACATTCATGTATATAAAGTGCTACTACACCGCTACCAGCCTGTTTAAAAACGGGCATGTTGTTTGGCTCCAAAAAAGAGGCGTGTGCACTTGTACAATTACATATTTAATCAGGCTTCCTGTATGATTCAGTAAACACATTTAGTTACCCTTGCCATCATCACCACCATCACTGGTTGTTGAAGTGTAGTAATGGCTAACAAGTTGTAAGTAGCTTTCGTTTCTTTCATTTTCACAATCATGTATATAAAGTGCTACTACCGCTACCAGCCTGTTTAAAAACGGGCATGTTGTTTGGCTCCAAAAAAGAGGCGTGTGCACTTGTACAATTACATATTTAATGCCAGCCCTGAAAATTCTTCTCTTTTTTTCTTTCTAGGTGCATAAAATACGTAAGTGTTTCCTTTCTAGTAATTCTAAACATCTTCAATGTAGCTGCAAGAAGGGGGAAAAATTTAGACCATAGAAAAAAACGTTGCCAAAAATATAAAAGAAAGAGATGGTGTTTACGGTGACTGCTCGAAAAAAACCCAATTTACAGTTGAAATTGTATTCGCTATACCGTTTATCATGCACCATGATGTATGCAATATATTAAAGTGTAAACTGAGAAGAAGAAGAAGAAGCAACTCTGACGAGATTTTTATTTTATATATTTCTGTAGTGTTTCTTACGCTTTGTATTTTTTTGTAAAAAGTATTCTTAACAACATTTTCTAGGTAAATTACCTATATGTTTTATATGTATTTTTTGAGACTCACGCACAATATTTAAGGGAAGCCTGATTGTTAAATAAAATGTGAGCAAGTATTGTGTGTGTATATATATATATAGTAGTATCGTCTTATGTGCTACAACTTTTTTCGCCAATTTGTCTGCATATTATATTTATAGACTATAGAGTAGTAACGCAAGCTACCTGAACTGAACACGATCCTCTCCTTCATTGAAAATTCTCACACTGTAAACCGAGAAGAGAGTACACATTACAGCGCAATTTATCATGGGTAAATGTTTTTGTTCTTTGCAGTAGTAGGTATTTTGCTGTGGTGTTGATATAAAATAATATACATTTTTTTCTGCCAGTGGTTAAGAAACCCGAGAAAAAAAAACTTTCACAGTCAGTGAAAACCATTAATGTCGATTCCTTCAATTTCCTCTGCTAAGTGGTTTTCGTAGAGAAAAAAGAGCGTATAGGTATTTTGCTGTTGTTGTTAGTTAGTATATGTACGTATACATACCGACTGGCCAATATTATTATTATTATTATTATTGCCTATTATCATGTACCTCTACAAGAATTCTTCCCTATTTGGTTCCTCATTGTAAACACAAGTTTATTTAATAGTTATTTATACATTTGTTGTAAATTTAG
This sequence comes from Sinhomidia bicolor, assembly GCA_027743785.1. NCBI lineage: Eukaryota > Metazoa > Arthropoda > Collembola > Entomobryomorpha > Entomobryidae > Sinhomidia > Sinhomidia bicolor. The sequence goes on from JAHZMT010001453.1 coordinate 14,593, forward strand.
AATCGTTACATCATCATCATCATCATCATCATCAAGCGTAAAAAGTTAGTTCAGTTCAGGTGAACACGTTTTCTAGAAACGACGTCATCATCGAGTAGATACATCAGAGCAAAACAAAGTAGTTGTCAGCGAGTTGAATTCAGTGGGCAATTTACTTGTTCAATTTACATCCAGGTTCTTCTTCAAATGTGCTTTAGGTATGTGTGTGCGTAAGTGTATGTATGAATGTATGTAAGTATGTTTGTTTCTTTGGAAATTTTATTTTTAGAATGATACACATGAAAAAATTTTTTAAAACTATGCTTTTAACGTCATTTCTATACAATTACTATTTAGTCACGTAATATTATATGCTTCTCCTTATACATTTTTAGCAGAATTTATTTTTACTTTTTGTTGTTGACGGTCACATTTTTACTTGTTTGATTTCATTTGATATTAAAATTGTAACTACTTGGTATTCTAGAGTGTACATTGGAAAAGTAGTGGTATGCTTTGATTGAAGCAATCATGGGCGGTTGTCGCTGCCCACTTGTAGTTTCTTGGAGCTCATTAGAAAGTAAATTAGAACTAATTAAAGGTGTTGTAAACTTTAGTGAGAAATTGACCCGCTTGCTGTTTGAATGTGAATAACATCGTCACGTGTTGCCATTTTTCTACAGAGAATGAGGTTAGGTTGTTATGTTAAACATTTCATATAAATGTGCAGGTGGCTAATTTTTGCGTAGCATAATGACTCTCAAGTGCCAAACGGAAAAAGTAAACATTTAACAAAACACGGGCAGCCAACTGTGTATAAATTTGGATGGAACGTAGTATATGTATCACTAATTGTGATTTGTATGCAATTGCCAAATTACTTGAACACGCATACATTTTGTCTTTCTCAACTGTTCTCGTATTTCGTAATAAAATAATACATAAATTGGAGTTTATCAGAAATGGAACTTCCCTCGAAGGAACGCCATCAGAAACAAAATGGTGTCATTTCATACATAGTAATTATTTATACGTAGGTAATTACTGATTTTGTTCAAATATAGAATTAAGTAAAGATCACCAAAACCACAAAATCAGGTTCATGCTAGAAAACTAAAAAAGTGGAAAAGTCAATGATACCTTGGACAAGAAGGTATTTTAAACGAGCCCCAGTACCATTTATTTATCTTGCCTTGTCCAATGCCTATCGGAAGAGCGTCCAGACGAATGCCAAAGTATAATAGTATTTTTCTGAAACATGAGTAACTCGGGTGCTGAATGGTGATGACTTGTCTTACAACAAATCCGAGGAATCATAATGCTACCAGAATGATTCTCTGATTTGCTATTACATGTACTTATTCTTCAAGTTCTTGTAAGCATTTACAACAAATACCACCGCAGTTAGGTAAGTAAAATTATTGAAAACAGGTAGGAGGATAAAGCAGGGTAGTGCATAATAAAAAGGAACAACTAGTTTGCAACTCTTTTTAAGTAGTTAGCTTCCTAATTATTTGGCTACCAGTCACGGTTCGGAGCCAATCGTTCCCTCTCATCACAACTGGTGAGTGTGCTAAACGCATACATTTAAAGATTTCAATGTGGCAAGTCTGTATTTAAAAAGGGATATTTGAGGGAACCCGTCTTATTAAAAACAGGCCTGAATATGAATGCCAATGCCTACTTGTATCTTTTGCTGGTAGCTCTAGCTCATACCAGTACATGCTAACGATAGTAATAAACAGCAGTAATAATGATACATGGCCTGTGGAAATATTTGAAAACTTCACCCTATAATAAAAATACACGCTTATGCACAGTTAAAATTACAAATAATATAGTACGATAACCATTATGGTGATATGATTGGTAAGTAGTGTTTCTATGGCACTCGCCAATTTTCTCAAAGCACTGGTTTTATTAAACTGCTTTTTCAGCATGGATGATGGAGTATGGAAAATTAGCAGTATTGTGCGGCAATGGCAATCCTATAAGTACACTTTAATAATGTATTATACATTCAGAATAAAAAAATAAATTACAGCAGATGTGCAGCGTATCTGCCCCCATATCACCACCACTTTACGTACCCACGATTAGCAAAAAGAAATAATATGTACGAAAATGCTATTTTTTTTCTTTGTTGCAGTTTCAGTTCACAATGTAGTAATAGCAAAGTAGTTACATTTTTTCCATTAGCAGAAATCGCTGTAGCAGCTGCCACTTGCTCCTTTGTTCATCGATCCATTTTTACCGACCAATCTTCATGCATCATCATCATCCTTCAACACTAAAAGTCATAGGTGAACTTTAAAATCACAAATTTTGATTTTTTTCTCCCCTCTTTCAATTCCATGTACAATATGCAAGCATACGCTACATAGGGTGGGAACACGCTGCTGTACATTATTATCGCCACGTGTGAATGACGCGTTTAATATCTGATGATACACTTACAAGAAAAAAGTGTAATCATACTTGTTCCATGAATACCTAACTACTTTAAAGCATTTTTTCAGGTAAGATGGAAAGAATGATACCTACTCTTTTTTTGTATAGCAACCAACCAACCGACCAGCCAACCAATCCAACCAGTTCCATCCCTTCACATTAAAGTACACAGAAACACACACAGTAAACAAAAAAGTGCTGGGTTTTTGGAGTGCCACCACAAAGGCTAGAGAAAAGCTCAATCCCAGTCGAGAGGGTACTACATAAAAAGAGTTTGTGTGCTTCCGGTCTGTCCGGTTGGTGCTGGTGCTGCTGTAACTTATTTACATGCTGTACACTGCTTGTTGTTACTTCATATTTTTTTGCAGACGTGCTTGCTTGCTTGCATATTATTATTATTGCTGGTGGTAGCGCGTGGCATGCATGCCGTCACTAATAAATATGTGCTTAGTTGTTAGTTATATCGCCGCTATCCAAGAAGAGCTAACAAACATCGCCACCACCGGAGAGAAACCACGAGGATTTTTTATGTTTGCTGCCGTGGCGTGGCCAGCGCGTCGTGGTGATACACCGCTGCTGTGGTGTTGGTGTGGTGGCAGAGGGAAGGAAAAAAAGGTACAAGGAAAAAAATAACAGCCATGCATGCATAGCGTATTACATTTGAAGCTGTATAATTTCAAGTGTTTTCTTGTCTTAATGACCATCTCAGCAAGAAAAGTTTTTTTTCATACTTTCTTCTAGTTCCACACACACAGACGTCGCTTTTGAATTTTAAATAGAAAAAGGCTAGCACAGCTTAAAAAGTTGAGCATTTATCATGAATGTGTGTTTTTGTACATATATTTTTACAAGAAAATTGATGCAGACGATTCTAGATAATTTTTTTCCCCGCAAACCTAATATAATTATTGATGTTGTTGCGGTGTGGTTTTGTAAGTTTAAAAATAAAAACAACTTTTTTTAGCGGGTTTCTTTTCTCTCTGCATAAATAATAATTAGGGATTTCATGCAACGAGAATCGGATAAATTGTAATGGCGGAAGAAAAGGCAAGAGTCTGTGAAATATATTATTTTTGTTAATGTATACTTTATTGTAGGCATCTGTTCACAGAAGTGAAATGATTTTTTTGTGTTGGTAAATTTTAAACGTTTTTAGAGTTTTATCACCAAACTTACCACTTGTGCCCACAAAACGTTTATAAGTATTTCTTTTTTTTTAAAAATACAAGTAACGAAATCTCGTTTTGCCAGCAGAACCTAGTCATTTTATTTAGTAGCATCAGTTTGTATGAGTGTAGGTAAATAAATGTATGTATCAACATTTTAATTGAATACGTAGTCCGCCAATTTGCTAGGATCAGGTTATAAAATAGAAAAAGATTTACTTAAATTTCATGTAAATATCTAGTCTACGTACGTACGTAACTACTCGTAAACAAAAGAAATAAATATATCAAATGTACAAATAAAAAGAGAAAATTCACCAGTAAACCCTCAGGTCCTCACCTTTAGCACGTAATAGATTTTCAGCGCAGCAAAAAAATCATGGCAGCTTAATCGCATTCAATCTTGTTAAAGGAAATAGAATTTTTGTCCTTTTTTTTCTTACGACGACTTTATGTAGTTTTGCAAAAACCAGTGAAAAGAATAACTACAACAACACTAGCTATTATATACTACTAGCTTCTAGAAAAACTCACTCCATTGGCCTCGAAAAACCGTTTTTGTTTTTTTTGTTTTGCTTTGCTCATTCTCATTCATTTCATCATTAAGCATGCCAATTTTTAATGTAGGGGTCGTTGCGTTGGCTGTTGTTTTCTTTCTGAAAAAAAGGTATAATGGATTTAATAAAATGCAAGGTAGGTAGGGCGGCAAGGCAGGCAAGTAAGTAAGTGTGAGTGAATGATGCTTGTTAATATGCAGCAAGCTCGTAATATAATGTTCAATGTAGGAATAACGCAAGCAAGAGAGAAAGAACGCACTCCCCCTCCACCGACCACGTAAATTTTTAAGGCACATTCACATTAATGCGGGCTCCCACACATAAATTCTCTGAATCTCAAACTTGTTGGTTTTATAATAATATTCCTTCGCCCTACCTATCGCAATAATGCAATCATGATGATGATGCCTACTACTAGCACTACTTACTACTACTGTGTTTTTAGTAACCACCAAAATATATATTTTTAAAAAAACTGGTGGCTGTGCTGGTAGTAGTGGAAGGAAGGAAGCAATGGCATGGCATGGTTTTCATGCAGACGATGATGCGTAGGTTTAAATTGAAGTTTTGATGAAACTTGGTAGAACTGCGTTGTTGCTTCAGCTGTAAAATAGTGTTCGGCGTAGTTATTAAACTTTTACCTTTTAACGACAAAACGCCCACGTGAAACCCTACAGACAGTTGAGCTCGGCAGCCCGTTTCTTTGCTTAATTGTAAATAAATTCCCTATTGTTACATTTGTATAATATGCTTTCTCAATATAAATATTTAATTCTACGGAGAGATAACAGATTAAATTTCAGATAGCATGTTAACAAAAGTGGATTTATAGGAGTAGTTCAACAGAAAAAAAGTTGAAACTTTTCCATAAAAACAGCAGTTTAAAACTGTATTGTTGCCTTTTAAAATATATGTATAAAAAGGAGAGGAAAAAACTCCTTCAAATCTCATGCGATGTGTGTGGAAGTAAAAATAAAACAAAAACCTACACAACAAAATTCTACCATATAGTAACGTGGTGGTGGTGGTTTTTGTACAGGTGTGCTTAAACTAAAAGTTTATAATAAAGTTCGACAAGTTAAACAAACCTTGTTATTTTCCTGCATCATTTACTTGCTCACCTGCTTTATCTGGAAGCGGTTTTACTTGTTAATGAAAAACATTTTTCCAATCATATTTCAATTAACCTTTTTGTTATCATCACCCTGAATTGGCCTGAATGTAAAGACAGGAAGAGAAAAGATAATTACAATTTTGTAGAAAAAACCTTGTTTCTTTACAAATTTGCATTTCCTACGACCTTACCATTTAATCAAATGGTTCATTCTTTCAAAACGCATTTTTTGTTTGTTTATTAAAGGAAACAAATACACAACGAAGGCTGTTGATAGCGCTTAACTTTTTTTCTACATATTTCGATTTACTTTGAAGTTTTTTTTATAAGGAAGCAACTTCTTGTTTCAAGGTTTTTATGAACTGCTGAACATTTGTGTCCACCAGTCTACTAGCTATTCATCCTAGGAAACATGGCAAAGATAATTGTGATATTGATGGCAACTGTTTTTAAACTTTTGTGAATCAGAGGATCAGGAATGGGTTAAAAAACCAAAGCACCGTTGAAACTTGCTGCTATATAGAGTCTTTTTTAGTACTTGTTAAGTAGTAGGTATCTTCTTTCTTTCATCTTGTTTTCTACGTCTGAACAAATGGAGTGGCTGGTACTTTTCTTTCCTTTCATTTGGATAATGCCAAGTCTCTGTCAAAAGCAGACAAAAAGGTGCGGAAACGGTAGAGGAAGAGAGTAGCTATGCTACATGAGGACGACGACGATGGTGATGATGATAATGGTGATTGTGATAGAGATACTCTTTATCATTCAAAACGAATAAAAGAGGAAATACCAAAAGGGATGATACTTTAGTAGTGCACTTTCTTCCAAAGAAAATTGTACATATGTACTTACCACACACAAACCAAACATCAAAAGATCAAAAGTTTAATAGAAAGTAAATAGAAAAATAAGTACCTAGGCTACTTTACTAGGTAAACTTGTTGGGTGACAGACGCGTTAAAAACTGAGCTTTTGTTGTAGTTCATTTTTTAAGCCGAAGAATACAAAAATAAACTTACTTTGTGTAAAATACAAATATAAAAATAGCATTCTAAATTGTATGTATAATGTATGGCCAACTTTGGTATTGTGGTAGAGCTGACACGGACAAAAAAAGATTTTTTTTCATTAGAGTGTTTAGTAAAGATTTGGCACGTATATCAAATCATCCGTCCAATAAATCGTACAACATTTTTTTCAGCACGTCTGCTACCCAAAAGTTTTCCGTGGTCAGTCAATAGATAAAAAAAATCACGAGGTAAATTACCTTCTTGTGAGGGAAAGGAAACAGAAATGTTTCCCAGATTTTTGTCAATAACCAGTTCAATGCATTTGCCACCGGATACTGAATTCGCGGTTGTATTACTTCCACCAGCAGCATCTTCGCTGTTGTTGATATTATTAGTTCTTCCGCTGACTGGCGACGAAATGGTGTATTGAATTTGGCCATCCTCGTTCGGCTTGGCAATGGCTTTAGCCACGTATAAAAATCCAGACTCGGGTATAAAAGTTCTACTAATCGTTACTTCAGGTTGGGAGAAGTATATAGAGGAACCTGTAATAAAAAAATTTAAAAAAACATTTAGAATACTAACAAGTAGAGCTGTAAGTAGACTTGGTAACAAATATTTTTATTATTATTACTATTATCATTATTATTATTATATTGTCGTAGTATTTAATATGAATTTGTCCTTGACCATACTTGACTTTTTGAGTCTAGCCAAAACGCATTTAACCAACATTGGGTATGCCACTGTGGAATTGTTTTGTACCGTTTATTTGTTTTTTTAAAATTATGTCCATGTATAACATTCGTAATAAATGCCTACAATATTACTCGCTGCTTTATAATCATAAATAAGTATGCAAAAGTGAATACAGCAAAACAGTACATGTTTTGATTGTTTTGCGACATCAATAAAATAAACTTTTGACATTTCATTTGAGCGTACAAATAACGGACCATTTCTGTGTCAGCTTATTGGGTATGGAAACAACTAGAATTTTTGTCGGACCATTACAAGGTACCTACCTGAAAGCAATTTCAATGATACTGTATCTAGCTACCAGTGTACGAGACTGATGGTGTGTCGGATAATACAATGGTGATAAAAAATGTTCCTGTTTGTAAAGGTGAAAAATGTAACAGCATGTATAATTTTTGGCAACCAAAAATTTCATTTGCTTCTCCTGGAACTGCACTACTAGCAGTACTTTCTCCTTTCTCAGAGTGTTTAAGCGAACAAAAAAAAAACTAGCCATTGCACCTTTTTTTCTATCGTCCGTCACCGTGACCGTTCCAAAGGTCAAATTTTGCTTGCGGCTGTGAAAAGTTCTCTGCCAACATTTTATATGTATAAAAATTTGTAACATGAATAAGCAGGTAGTAGTGCCACTTTTTATATTGTAGCTTTTTTTTACCATTTTTACTTTCACAACAAGAGTAACGGTTACCAGTATTTTATTTGTTTGTGCCAGTTTTTTTTTCTTCTTCTTTTCTCCAGCATTATCGTAATCAAAATAATTATAACCTTTTGAAAGCAATGCGGAAGTGTTAGAATACTACCACCATCTCGCAACAAGAAGTAACATGCCTATACCAGTATATTTATAGACATTTTTGTGGTTGTGAAACTCACAATGCCAGCAATTTTCTCAAATAAATGCTACTTTGCCCTTCAAGTACACTCGAGTCAAGAGCTCCTTCAAATTTTCTCCTTTGAAGAAGAGAAAAAAACAGGCATTTTCTTCTTCTTAAGAAAGGAGAGAAAGAAGTGGTTTCTATTCTTCACATGTATTAGTACACTAAAGCCTTTTCCGCTAAATTGCGTATTGTTCCGGGTGATGGAACAAAGCATTCCAAGAGAACTTTTCAAGGAGTCAAGGGAAGATTCTTAGAGACTGTTGCATTACGCTGACAATTTGTTGGTCACATACCATTTTTCTTCTTTTTTGTTTTGTTTCAGAAGTTTGTCACGACAAATACATATCATCAATATCCTTTCAGGAGTCTTTGATGACTACCTCTTGGCTTGTTTATTACAGTGTATATTTAAGAAAATTTATTATAGCGAGAACAGGCGTAGTCGTACCCTACCACCGCCACCACCACCATATTGTCTGCAATATTGATGGATCTTTTTTTCCATGTTGGACTTTTTTTGCAGGGTGACATGCACGTACATAACACACCTATTTTCTAGTACATGCTTGGTGGTATTTCATGTCACAGACACATTAGATGCTATAACTAGTTCCTAGGAATGTTGCAGCAAATAGACTTACATTTCTGATTTAGAATGACTAGCCTTTTTCTGTACCTAACGAAACATTCTTCCAGTAAAACAACATGCTTCTGGAATGTGATCAAGAAGAATAAAAATCCTTAACACGTTCGAAAAAAAAGAACATTGTCATATTATATATCCAAGCATTAAATCTAGTAGATCATACGATCGCAGATTTCTGACTTCTGTTTTATGCACGCACAGGCAAAAAGTTAATTGAAATCAGTGATGGTGACATGTTTCCCTTATCGGGAATATTCATCAGGTCGCCTGCTTCAATATACAAGATGTACATAATATGCAATGGTGGTGGTAACGGCAATCAATACGAGTTTGCATTTGCTGCAGCGCAGCAATACAATACGTATGTAAGTATGACATTTACACACCTAAACGAACCAAAAGATAAGTTGGATAGTTTGCGAGTGGTAGTGGGTACTAATCCGATATCCAAACGAACCATTAGGTATTTTTTGTCCAAAAAGCAAACAGTGATTCTGTCGTCGGTGCACAAAAGAAAGAGAGAAGGAAAGTATGAGGACGGAAAGCTTATTAATCATGATGAAAAATCAATATAAAGCGAGAAAAAAATGAAACAAGTCAACTTTTAGGAAGAGCTCGAGTTATAGTAAACCTCTCTAGCTCCTTTACACAATGAGATGGAAAGCTCAACTTAAAATCCTATGAAAATAGTTTATAAAAAAGGGTCCTATAATAAATATATTTACCCTGCTATATTGCATAATAATAATAATAAAATACTTATATGAGAAACAAATACTTGCACCGTTACGCTAAATGTCACCGCCATTATATTATGCATTATATTTACCTTCCTCAGTGACTGGTTCTGCTGAATACGTGAGTATGTACATGTATGAGTGTATAAAGCAGCATTCTACTTTTTCCCCGTTCATTCCATTCTCTTCCTTCCTTAAGCCATCATGAAAAATCTTTTTTTTTGTACAGAGTACAAGTTCAACTTGAACAAGAGCGACAGCACGCGATATCCCCATAAAGTTTCAAAATAAACATTTTAAGTCATTTTGATATGCTCCTCACAACAATATGTGTATGCCTAAGCAAACTTGGAAATATAGAATAATATGCCTGTGTATACATACTAATTCTTGAATACTGCTTTAACTTTATAACACACAGGTAGAAATGTACATCGAATGAAATATTTAAGCTTTCACTATTGTTTGGCTCGTGCGAGAAACTGGCAAACAACGGACCATGAAAGCTTAATGTGAAAATTAAAACTGGTCACTTAAAAAAAGAAACACAATTACGTAAAGGTTATTATTACTTGTCAAGTTGGCAGAATATGCCCATAAACATTGTGCGCCATCAAAAATATATACATGTATGTATAAACATGTGCAAACTCTTATAGACGGTGACCTTCAGTAAACAACTTTGAAAGAAATAGAGAAGGGCAGAGAAGATCTAAATAAACATGTACACGAGTACTTAAATATGTAATATTATTTATTTTTGTTACACATTAACATTACAGCGGTTGGTTGATTTTGTATGGTGAAAACTTTCTGCCGCTCCAAAGTAGTCAAGCCCCAAGTGGTTGGTAGCTTATACAAAGTCTGTTTGTCAGAGGAAATATCAATATTACATCTCTGACTGTGGAGATGCATTTTATTTTCTAGAGGAAACTTTGATAGTTTGATGACTTTTAGGTATGTATCTTTACAAAGACAGTTTTTCTGCCAAGAAAATGATTTTTTTTCTCTCTCCATAATTGGAATACCTCTATAGTGCTCACTCATTCTTCTGCGGTTGGTTATATACGCTTCTCCAAAAAAAATGTTCAGACATTAAGCGGAGAGTTTTTGCCTATCTATACAAAGAAAAGTGCATTCATTCTCGCGACATAAAAAACGGTGATGTGGAAAGCGTAAAATATTTACTGCAGCGTTTACTCTAGCCATTTTTGCTTTTCAGGGAAAAGCAACACTTTGCCACTCACTGAGAAGCCACTAACACACTTTCCTTTAAATGTTCATTTTCTAATAAATAGTATCCTCCACCCATCTCCATCACCATCATCATCACAAACCACACAGCCACAGAGCTTTACTTTAGACTTGCTGCTGCTGAAAGTAACCATAAAATATTTTATTATCTATTACGCTTCATTAGAAGCAGGGGTTTAATGCATCCAAAGATAAAAAATACGGTGAGGCACGTTTATTTCACCACGTAGAAATCCAATTTTTCAACGTGCGGAGAAAGAAATAGACCGTCCTAATTGTTATTACCTTGCCACTTCTTGCAATCACTAAACGAATTTTATGCATAAAATGCATTTTCCTCTAACTCATGTCGTGTGGCCTTACCAGAATAAGCGAACTCAGGAGCTCGTGTTGTGCTTCCAAATTATTTCTACTAAGCTCCTTTGTAGTAGTAGTTCTAATAATAATAATAATAAGTATGCATGCAGGCATACGAATAGGTACAATATCAATAGTACATTCAAGAAGTGGTGGTGATATGATTATATATAGCTCGTTTCGGCGCCTTCCAAATTGCCCGTATACAAACATATTATTTACAGCATAACACATTAATTTAATTACATTTGAAATCTGAATGAAATGGCCAGCAGCGACGAGAATTGTATTTACCTTCGTTTCCTTCATAAATACTTGTACACCTACACATTTGCTCTTGGCAGAGATTTCTGTCCATTTCTCATCACTGATTTAGTTTTCACCAAGAAAACATGTAATCATGATTATGACTCATCAAAATTCAATGGAAACGTTGTGTGTTTGTGCTTTTACTGTGCTTACTTACACACTGCACTGCACTGCTTGCACGTTTCCACATGTACATTTTGTACTCATGCCTATATATCAACTGGAAAAAAATTGCTACCGTTATTACTAGTGACAAGCATGCAATAATCACGTGAGGTTATCTCAATTTCTCAACTAACGTGCTTATTATTATTATTATTATTATGATTTTTGTAGACATGAACGATAATATGTTGTACATGTAACGATGCCGAGTATATTTATTTATATTCTGTGCTGGCTGCAGTTCTGCAGCTTGTTCTTCTAGTGAAAGTTGAGTCGAGAAAGCAGAGGGTGTGGAATTACTGGGAAACTGGCAAAAAAGTGACACTATACAAGGACATGTATATTGTAAGCATATGTGTATCATGCTTGGTTTTTTATGTGTAGACAGCCAAATCTACCTGCTCGCTGTATAGAGAAACACAAAAGTGGGATTATTATTACTACTATTTTTTACATGGAAGCGATAGCACTCTTTACACTTTAATTCAATGGAATGGAATAATACATATACAACAAGAGCGTGCCATTCAAACTTGAGCGAGTTCTGTCAGACAGCGCTACTAACACAGAGATTAATATTTAGCAGAGCTCACATTCATAAACTTTTTGCACTAACTTCCCGTTCAATTTTTTTCCTCAATTCACCCACGTACTCTTTTGTACTACTTCCTTTCTCTGAATGCGTGCACGTTGGAGTGGCGATGTATGTCAAGTCAAAGTACTACCACCGCTTCTACTACTGCTGTGCTGTGTGCTCACTGTCAGTTTCCCAAAAAAAATATTTAATAATAATAATGCTGCACAGGCCTACTACTACGAGGCGGAGACATGATATTTCCCAACTTTTCAATATTAATTATTTCTCGTCCATAACCACACACACACACATCCATAAAACATCAAATCTGAATTAACATTTGAAACGGAGATGAGAAGCTTCTACCTTACTGCTCTGCATTTCTTCAAGCCAACTTACCGTATAACAATGATAATATGATTTATTCAAGTAAGCAAGTAGGCACTTTTTTTATACAATATTCGTTTTTTTGCAGAATAAATTAATGCAGCCTTCACTTCAGGTGGGTACAGCGTAATGAGAGAAAAATGCAAAGTACCTACTTAGTTCTAGTACGTAATAACAATAAACAGTTAAAACAAACACTACGTCATTCATTGCATTTGCGTTCCCTCGCACAAAATAATTACGCTAGGAATAATAATGATGAAGCAAGTTTGAGCCCATTTGCGTGTTTATCGCTGACCACTACCACACTTTATTTTCCCTTTCTCGTGCAGCTATTTAATTGTTTGCTTGCTTGCCCACTACATACTTCAACCACCTACATTAGAATACAGTTAGTGCTGTTGTGCTATGTATGAAAATGACGCGCTTGACAGGAAGAAACGATTTGCCACCACAAGTTTCATTCCTTTTATTTACTTTCCCTTTGGGTACCCGAAGAGTGTAATTAATATTAGCAGTTTTTTAATTGCACAAACAATACTGAGCACACAAACACAATTTAATCTACATACATGGCTGTATTGCAAACATGTCTTGCATGCATTCCACCACAACAAAGTCAACTGAGCACTGTTTAAAGTGGAGAGAACCTGGCAATACTATTTTGATTGTTTTTGAGAGCACCGAGAGTACGCAGTGTACAGTACTGATAAAAATGGATTCTAAAACGGTGAAAGTGACAAGAAATTACTTACGTCATCAAGTCAGCGGAGCACAATGACGCAAGTAATCGGATTATTTGGTTGACTTGGCTAGTTTGCGTGGTATGGATATACTTTTTACGAATATTTTTTTTCTTTCTGCAGAAAACTTCAAAAATAATGTCGTTATTGTTTTTAAAGTAAGTTTAAACAACAGTGACACTAACTAGCAAACTTTCATAAATGATCAAATTAGTTGTATATCTACTTATGGTTTCAAAAGAAAAATAAAGTTTTATTCGACAAACAAGTTTTAACTCTAGCACAAGTAGTCATTGACCGAAAAAAAGTATTGTCACTTCTTTTATTTTGTTTGGCTAAAAATACAACATCTTTCCTTTACAAAAACAGTTTAAAAAATTCAAGTGACCAGCCAAGCATTTCGAATTAACTTTGTAGCGGTTGGTTGAAGTTGGATGAAGAGCGTTCTTAAATTCTGAACCTAGTCATTATCATCATTATATAATTAATTTCATTGGCATTGAGGCACGTTGTCGGCTGGCTTGTGACACCAGCAGCAGCACTGACAGTTCCAACAAGGACATTGGATGCAAAACGGAAAGCGAAAGGTACTCACACATGTCATATAACTGTCAGCAACACAGAAAATTGTAACAAATCTACATTGTTTATACATTATCCCTGTCCACAAATGATTAGGTATATATTTTATAAATACATTTGAATAAAAAAAACCAGCCATGAAATACTATAAAAACATCAGTTTCAACTTTGTGGTAATAAAGTTCATTGGAAAGAAGGAGTAAAAAAAACTAAACTTTTTTTTCATAAAATAGTTGCCTCCAAAAGTGCGACAGCAGTTGATAGTGCCGATATTTTTAAAGGGCAAAGAAAACTTTTGTTTTATTATATAAAAGCGTAGTAAAAGAAGCACAACTATATGTACGTGGTCATGATTATAACTCACAGTTTTGCATGTGATTCTCTTTTGACGATGACTTTTGAAAAAAAATATATATCGCACATCTTCTGAATTCCCACTTCTACCACCAGAACCACCAAACAATATCAGCAAGTAGATCAGAGACAACATACTGTACAAATGTAAGTTAACAAGATTGTTGGTAAAAAAATGTAGAGAAAGAGGAATGTCTGTTTCTTTAATCTTCAAAAATTTACATATTATCTAAAAATACATAACTACAACACCTGACACTACTACTGTCTGTGCAACGCCAAGACGTGTAATTGTGATACTTACTTAATATGCATTGCATACTCACTCATCTGCATGTGCACTTGAGTTAGTTCATTCATGCACTCATTGCTATGTGTGTGCGTGTGTTCTTTGGATGCACTATAATTTGTATCATTTCATTTCGAGCGACCTGCCTATATCGCGAGGAGAAGATGAGATGGATGGTGAAGATAATGAAATGTTTTTTTTCTACCTCCAGTAACCCAACCACAACAACAGCAACAACAGCAGCGGCAGCGGCTCCACCGCTGCTACCAACACAAAAACAGCAATTCAGTCATTCAATTCAAACGAGAAAACACAGGGGAAAAAAGGAACAGAAAAAAGAGAAACATATCTTCAAAGTAAAAAAGGCAGCATCAACCTGTCAGAACATGCTTTTGTATTTGCTTGCGTGGTATAAATGTTGCATAATCAAAGTAGCCTGATGCGATGTATGGTTTGGTTATTATTATTATTATTATTAGGTATTATTATATTATGACGGTACGATGGTGAGATAAGGAAAAAGAGCGTGAAAGGGTAAAATGTATGGAATACCATGTAATTAAGGGATGAATATAACTAGATTGAAATCCACGATACCTACGAACCGAGACAGAATGAGAGGAAAAAGCTAACCACAAGGACAGAAACACTAATTTTCTGCAAAACAAACCATTCTCTCAAATTTTCTCTCAAAAAAATAATAAAGGTAGTCACACCGACAACTACTACCAAACGTGATACTGTTGAGATCGCAATACCCTCCACCTGAACTGACGAGTGCACGGGAACTGTTTTTTTATCGGTATCAAAAACAGTGGCCACAAAAAAGGAAGCTTTTCCAAGAAAAAAATGCTAAATTGTAGCAAACGGAGGTAAAAAAAAATTGTACGAGTCCAATTGACTATGTGGTTTATTCATATAAGCGTGCAATAATGACAGGTAGTTGTTGTGATAACCACTATAAAGCAAAAAGCGATGATAAAGAGTTGTAACAATGAAACTTTGGACATGTTTATATATTCATTTAAGGCAAACAAGAAAAAGGAAGTTTAGTCCATATGGGGCCAATGACTGAGATATAATATAATTACAATTTCCTATCTCTCTATTATTATTATCCTTATTACTATTAAACATGATACATTTTAGGGTTTTTTATAATGTAATAATGACATCAAAAATAGCACAGCGCAAATCTACATGTTTCACCAAAGCCCACATTTGATCAAGATGGCTCATTCAAATGGGTAGGAAGAGGAGGAGGAGGAGGTAAGAGCACTGCCGAAATATTATGCTGGTAGTTCTGCAGCTTGTGATGCTGTTAGCCAAACCACCGAACCATGCATTTATTTTATTTATTTACCTCTAGTAGTGCGATCATTTTAAATGGCTTGCTACAAGGTAGCAGTAGTTACGTTACAACAGTAGTAGTAACTGGTAGCTAAATATCAAATATAGGTATTTCTCAGACTATTTCAGTTTATTTTTCTGGATTGGATGTAGCAACAGAGAGAGAAAGAGAGAGAGAAAAAAGACAGAATTTGGTTTTTCAGTACTACTACCACCTGCAAGGAAACAATGATAGTTAAGCAACTTGCACCGTGAGACTTTAATAGGGCTATATTTGGGAACCACTGTGACCACTTGGATATATTTTTTATTGTTATTTTTTTACTTCGCTGATACATCTGATTAGGAAACATTGTCGATGTTTTGTTAAGATATGTATATATATATATACTACTTCTTTATATATCGATAGGATTTATGTATATACCTATGTACTTTTTTATGTGGACCATACTTTTTTTAATTGTATTATAATGGATGAACGAACATACCACCACACAAAAAAAATATTATTTATATGGCAAGTTCAACAAAATCATTTCAATGTTTCAGTGAACCAAATTATCAATTATAATCTAAGAGTTTAGCTGCAAAAAAAATACAGTAAAAGTGGATGCAGCCCTATAATATATTATCCCCCAACTCTTCAACTACAAGTGTGTAAAGATTTTTTTACTCAGATAGTCTCCGAGAAATAACTTTTCTTCATTAAAAAGACACCTGCACAACTGCATTCATTAATATACAACTTTATAATTTTTCTTATCGTTTCCTTTCCCGACAACAGGTATAATGAAGACAGTGTGTGTTTGGTACGTGCTGCCCATTCTCTTTACCGAGGCACATGCCACGTACAACAGTAGTGGTGGTGGTGGTTAAGAGTTGGTCTAATTAAACTGACGAGCACGTCATCATGCTTCCGAAAATAATAATCACAAATTTTAAAGACAGACTTAACTGCTATCCAAGAACATAAACCAAATTAGTATGATTTACAGCAATAAATCCGTGAAAACAAGTAGTCGTATTTTAATCTAATCAAAAAGGGAATGCTTAAACTTGGAAAGAAAAATAATTTACTTTGATTTGCTACACAGAGTGATGATAAAGTTGTCGAAAATAAATATTACTCCTTGTTAAAAGATATCACTGTGAAATGACTTTTATAAATGGCAATCCTTCGCAGTCTAAACTAAACAGGCATGTACAAAAGTCGGTATATCGTGCATATACAACTTGGAAAATAGAACTGTTTCTGTCTAGTTAGTTATTATTTATCTGCGAGTTAAATATTCACTGAATACATTTTCTACTTATTTAAATCAAACAGCTGAGAATATTTATAATAAATACATATATATTGCTACCTATTTGTACTGACGTTGAATGAATTTGCTGCAGCATTAATGCAGTTTTCACAATGCACGTGAAAGGAAGTTTATCTTATTTTTCTGTGATTCTAATCACACTTTTTCTTGTGGTGCATTTGCGATAAGAAGGAACACCAGTTTAATGGTTTTCTTATGTGGTATATATAATAGGTAGGTATGCTTTTAAGTTGATCATACGATAGATCAAATCAGTTGTAGATCATCTTCCTCTCCTCGATTGTAATTAATGCTCTTCTTTTATTGTGGGATTACCCTTTTAAACTAAAAAAAATTATAAAATAATATCTGAATAAGAGACAAGTCAGACAAGTAAGCCGTACACAGTATATGAGAAGCCGTACGTATGAACGTACAGACGTGCAGTCGTACTATTTATTATGCGCCATTGAAAAGAGAATTATTTAGCGTTAAGGCTGCTGCTATGCTGATGAAAGCTTTCTATTCAAGATAGCGTATAATAACCGTGTCCAATATTGTATTTGACTTTTCTTGTACGGATATTGAACTAATTATAAAAAAAGAAATGCTTTTCTTTCTGTTGAATTGTTACCATTTCTTTTAACGCAAATAGTGGGGGTTACGACGAAGGGAGGAGTATATGTGTGTGTAGCTGTGAGCTAAATAATATTGTTTTGCGTGATGTACTAACTACTGTGCTAGCTATCATCAAATATTTTCTTGTTCCTTCCTTCAAATTCGGTGTCCATAAATTTACGATGGACTCCTGCAAAGATTTATTTTTTCATGGATCATGTTTCACAGCAGTGCGTCTGTGCATTGACTGTGCTGAGAAGAAGGAGAGACCACAAGCGTACCTAACTACCAATATTTCACACTTGGCTGAGCCTTTGAAGTACGCATACCTACATATATTTACACACACACACACACATACGAGCTTATGCGTTTCTCTCGTCTCTTACGGCGTGTGTGAGTGTAAATAGCAGGTGGACATGCTGCAGACACAAAAAGTGAGAAACGGAACGAACAAGAACAAGCGAGAAAATAATAGAGGCACTTTTACAACATCAAGAGCAAGAGAGATTCATGACCACGAATCTATTCGTTTCGGTGTTGTTGGTAGGCGCCTTTATTTATTAATAATAAAAAATCAAAATAACAGCTTTTTCAATAAGCTATGAATTGAAAAAAAATCATCAGCTCTCACCTCATCGTCGTCATCATCATCACCATCCTCCTACTTCTCAGATAGATATAGAAGTTAGGATGATGATAATCATTATCATCATCATCCGCATGGTCGTCAACAGTGAGAACTACATATGCACTAATAAAACGTGGAGGAGAGAGGAGGGTGCATATTTAATGAAGATAAAAATGTTATTGACAACTGGGTCTGCGAGTGGTCTCAAAATATTGTAACAAATAAATAAATAAGTACTTTGCAGACATCGTCACAGAGGCTTTTTTATACCCAAGTATGGTAAACAGTTTTTCTCACTAATAATGTACAAGTGTGTCAAGATCTGCGCCGTGGAATATGCAAACTAGTACCTACCGTATTTTTTATATTGAAAATCAATACTGTTATTGGTCGCAAAGTGAAATTTTTTTAAAATAAACTTTTTCTTTGTAGTAAATCTAACTATGAGTATTCCAGAGACGACATAATAGGTTGAAAAAAATATGTATATCTGTGTGGAGTATTCTGAATATCCTGGAAGCTGCATTGTTGTCTCTGGGTTGTTATGGAGAAAATAACTTTAAGGATTTCAATTAAAGTAATAAATACTTCAATAAAGTATGTGTGTGTAGTCAATATGTACGGAGGCGGTTACTCTATCTACCTACTCGGTAGAGAGATGAGAAGATTATCATGGGAAACACGTCTTAACATTATGCGTTTACAATGGATCTCTACTAAAAAATACTAGACTTTTCCATCAACTACGTTTTGTCGAAATCATTTGACATTTTCCCAGCAGCAGCAGTATGTAGTAGCAGTAAATTGATCGCTGCGCTTGTAATAATAATGGATGTAGGATTGTGTTTCATATAATGCAAATGCCATTTGCCATCGTGCAGTATAAAATGGCACTGTACTACTACTACTGGCCCTTTATCATCATCAATTTATTCACAGATGCGAAAACTTACAAGAGGGCAAGAGACTTGGCGAAAAAGAGTGTGTGGGAGTAAAAGGTTCAGACAACCAACTAGCAATAATAATAATAACAATAACAATACATGATAGTAATAATAATAATAATAATGCGAAATGGTTTATGGTTTTATAATGTAGGTATAGACCTTAATCCTATTTGCTGAAATTTAAGCTGCTTAACAAAAAAGGGGCAGAGAGAGACAGTAAAAGTAGATGCGTATATTATACAAACATTTTAATATATATGTGTATTTCTAACAAGATGTAAAATTGATAAACACAAAGTTTCGAGCATATTCACGTATATAATTGCATGTTCTACATTAGCTTTATTTTACTGGTCAGTGACAGCAGTTTTGTAATTACTAGTATTATCTTCATTTATAAACGTTACAATTGTTTGTTTTGTGCACACTATTTGTTTTTGTTTAGTTTCAAACCATAGTAAAAAAAGGATGGACAACATAAAAATATATAATCGTAGCTGTAAGTTTGTAGTAACCACGCAAGTTTTTTAAAAGTTAAGAGTAGTCAAAAGTAAATACAAAAATTTTGTTTAATTTCAAACCATAGTAAAAAAAGGATGGACAACATAAAAATATATAATCGTAGCTGTAAGTTTGTAGTAACCACGCAAGTTTTTTAAAAGTTAAGAGTAGTCAAAAGTAAATACAAAATCCAGACAGTCTTTTTTGTATGACAAAATCCTGAATACATTTGAATAGACAGACTCATTGTGTACAGGTGGCACATTGTGGCGTCAACAAGCATTATTAAGTCAACAGAAATAACGGAGAAAACTGACTAGACTACTTGTTTGGAAGTAATGAATACACGCTAAACAAGGTCGCTCAGATAAAGTTGATGAAACTAATACCAATATTAATGATGAAGTTTAGAATACTAATATTTACTACCAAATAAGCAGCTGCTTGCTATGATCAAAGTTCATCAGTAAAAGATTGTTGACTTTTATAAGCACATTTTTATATAAATACATTTATAAATTCAACTTTTACCGAGAGGCAATAGAAATTCAATATACTCTGACTCGCCGCATTAGACTGGAATGACTGGATGCCATTTGCAGGAGTACCGTACGTATATATAATGTCTGCGCTGCACATCCACCAAATTTTATGTTTTATGCTGAATGCCGACTAAGAACGTAATTCTAATTAATTTGAACCATGGCATATTATTTATTTATTATTAACTCGATAATTATTTGTTTACATATTCCAATACCGCATTCCTCTCCACATCACGCTGAACGTTATAAAAAAAGATGCTTCCACCAGCAGCAGATCCAGAAATGAGTAGATCAAGTTGCATCTGTGCGATCAACACAGAGAGTGAGGAAATTTACGATGGGATCATAGCGGCTAGTAGTATCTCCCTCTAGAGCTGTGTTAGTCTAATGACTTGCTAGAATTCGAATCATGCATATACGTAAGGGTTGTTAATAATACAGTGTGGTGGTGGGAGGTTGATAAAGCAGTGAACCATTACCATTCTTACTGAACTTATGTAACCG
>JAHZMT010001454.1:0-11342 GCA_027743785.1 Sinhomidia bicolor
AGAGAGAGAAACACAACATATTTAACTAAACAAACTGCTGTGTCCTTATATTGCATTCCCCTCCTTTTACTTGTTTTCATCTGCCTTTTCTCTCTTCTTCTTATTCTGCTTTTGAGGCAAGCACAATAGATGAGCACATTGCAAATAAGCAAGTTGCAAAAAAATACGAAAGCAGATAATAATATGTAATATGGGAGTAGTGATGTGGTGTGGTGGAAAAAGGGGAACAAGAGAAGCAGCGACGGGAAGAAAGCAGAACGAGAGAGAGAAAGAGATAGATGGATAGTAAGGAAAGGTAAGGAAAAACATGAGTATATTGCGCCAGCACTACTAACTACTAACTATACATACAGAAAAACACTTTCGAGTTGAACTGCCAGAAGCAAACTGACATTCACTCTGAGTTAACTCACTTGTTCATTCTTCTTCTCCTTTTATAACAGAGAGTATAAAAAAGTGATGAGGATCGAGAAGAACGAGGGAAAAATGAGAAAGGAGAAGGAGGAGGAGGAAAAGTAAAGAAACGTGTTTTTGTTGTTGTCTTTAAAAACAGGAATCACAATAATAACGAGACATTTGTAAGAAGAAGGAAAAAAAAGAGTCAAGTTAGTAAAAAGGTTTTTTTTTGGTGGATAAAAAGAAAAAGAAAATTGCAATTCGCTTTTCTCCAACTTTCATATATATTTTTTTTTCGGTTTCAAAAAAGAAAACTTCAAGATTGGATTTGTGAAGTAGGTAGTAGCAAGCTAGCTACACAAAAAAGAATATATTTATCTTTCTATCTAGTTTGAAAGGTGACACGAGCAGCAGGGCATTGCAAGAGAAATAAAAAAAGTAAGTAAATCAATGAGTGAACAAACAGATAGGCACACAGTCAATTCAATTTTTATCGTTTTTATTATATATTTTTTTCTCTAAAAAAGGAAGTAGTAAATGGACGCCAACTATATACTGATGTTGATGTTCCATCGTCGTCGTCGTGCCAAACAGTGATCCAGACGGCTGAGCACGTGAATGTGAGTAAGCGCACAAACAGACGCAACACAAGTTTAGTTGTGTGATTCCGCAGGGAATTTTAAAAAACAAGTTGTTTTTTTTCGTGCTTGCAGCAAATATATACAGCAAGCAAGCAAGTATAAAGTGAAGCAAAGCTTACAAAAAAAGTTTGTTTTCAGAGCTACTTCTCCAGTACAGTAGTCCTCGTCGTCTATAAATTCTGTTTCTGATTTTAAATGCAATAGTTTCTGCATTGTGTACATGGAAGGGTGCCTGTCTTCTTCTTCTGTTGAGAGAAAATGTCATGTCATTAGCATCGACCATTTTGGACTATCAAAAGCAAGCAAAAAATATGGAAATAGAAAATAGTTCTTGTAAAAGAATTTAACTTTTTTTCTCGTTAAAAAAAGAAGAAAAAAAGCTGCGGGTTTGCTTTTGTCATTTTTTGAAGACAAGATATTAGAGAACGGGAGTGCTAAAATGTGAGAACGCTTTTGCCGCTGCCGCTGCTTCTATTTCTGCTGCTGCTACTGCTGCTGTTATAATGACAGAAGAAAGTGTGCTCAGACGTTCAGTCTTGGAACGTTCACGGTTGGAGCTGGATATCGTGTTATTGGATGGAGCAAGACCATCATCACGTTACGACGAGAATAAAATGTAAAGCGTAAAAAGTGTAAAGGTTCCCGTTGTTGTGTTTCTTTTTTTGCGGGGAGAAAAAAAAACAATACAGTTAACCAGCATAACATTTTTTTGGTATTGTTCTCTAATGAAAAAAGGAAAATTGCACTTTTTTGCTTTGATATTGGAACTGAGATAATGATGCCAGAGGAAAAGATTGAAAAAACGGAGAGTGTTTTTGTTGTTTCCGCTACTACTGCCGCATCTACTACTGCTGCTGTTACTACTGCTGCTGCTGTTTTGAATGTGAAAAGTGCTGGTAGTAATTTTAATGGGTTTTGCTATCATCATCATTATCGCCGACGTAATTACCTCGACTGGAATCCTTTCATGTGCTTCCACAACTACTGGCTTATTTTCGTAGCGCTGTCCTCATCCTCTTGGCTGACAACAAGTCATTTCGGACAAGTGGCATGCATGTTTCAGCAAAGCTCAATGGAGGCGAGAAACTGTGCCGATTTTGTGGAGGAGGAGTATCCCCAAATTACTGTGAAGCATGGAGATCAGGAGTTTTATACAAGTTTTGAGATTAACCAGACAATGGTGCTGGATCATGAGATGTTTCAGTTTAAGTGTGTTGCAAGATACCCCATCGAGTGGATTATGAATGAGCCAGCATCCGGCGAAATTTTGGTAAAAGTTTTTAAAACGGCATTTTTTTAGCATTTATTTTTTTTATAAACTTTACAGTTATTATTATTTTTTTAGAGTCATCATTCAAGTGCCGCCAAGGCTGCTTCCGCACACTTGCACATTTACCGCACATTTTCCAACTTTTTTGACCGCAACACCTACCGCTTTGGAATTTCCACACGTGTTCGCTACAAGGCGGGCACAGGATTCAAACAAATTAATGGCACATGTCGGTCAATCGTTAAGCCACTGTGTCTCAGCACAACCATCACAAGTCGAGGATGATGCAGTGGACACAGTCTCTTTGAACATTTCTATTGATTCTCCCCGAAAGGAACCACCTTCAACATTCTCATCATCATCGTCGTCGTCGGAAATTGGTATGATGATGGTCTCTTTTTTCTCGCACACTCTAATGCTTTTGTAGACTTTTGATTTCCCGAAGGTAAACAATGCAAAAAAATACGAGAGTAAATCAAGGAGAGATTTTTATATATGTGGCCAGTTGAACTTTTTCTCTGAAAAAAATGTATAAAAAACTATTCCAACAAGCAACATGACAAGCAAAAAAGTATATTTAAAAAATTTACATGAGCACTGCACTACTGTCACAATTTACAACATGTTTACATTTACTTTACAACTACGTTACTTACTTTTTTGAAAACGAAATCTTCAAAAAAAACGAATATAGTGAGTAGTGACGTGAAGGATAATTTCTTCATGAATATTTATTATTCCCAAACTATGTAAGAAAAGTTGACGCTTTGTCAATAAAACACACACACACGCAAACAAAGCAAACATAATTTAATATTTATTTTATCTCTGGTGAGGTGGTTCAATGAATGTATGTCAAGGGATGATACATAATGGTTGGTTGTTGGTTGACTGCAAGTTGGAATATATAAACGAACAAAGGTCGCCATAATTGAATATTGTTCTACTTTGATGAAAATCATCATCATTTTAAAAATCCTCTGACTTCTCATATTACTTTTTTTCCTCTGCGTAGAAAATTGTGATTACCGAATCTACTATGACGCGACCACAACCGACTCCCGTCTTTCATTCGCGTGTGCAGAGGATAACGGCACCACGCCGAATAACATAAAGTTCATCCATCAATGCAGCAATGCAATGACCTGCCTGAATTTGTATCGCAACTCGAGGCTGGTAAGTATAGAAAGCACTTTATTTTATGTTTATGCTCTCTCTAACCACAATAATGAATGAAAAGGCAAACCAAACCAGAGACAGTAAGTGATGATCGGTTACACTTAAAGTTAACGTTAACAAAACAGCATAAGTTTTTATATGAGTTATTTCACACATTTCATCTTTTTGCAAGAAGCATGTGCAATCTCTAGACAAGTACAGTATAAACAGAGCTAGCTCTTCGTTTACAATAATTGCCAAACAGGAAACATACATATCTTGCATTTAATGTATTGCCAGTCTGCAAGTTCCACGAAAAATAGTTTACTCCTAAAGTTGCGCTTGGTTCATCTTTTGATAAAAAACAGCTATTTTTTTGCTCAACAAGAATGATCAAGAAACATTATGTACGTACATGCAACCAACTCATGCTGTCTTGTAGAGGGAGGAATAGGAATGCACAAATTTATTTAAGAAAACTTAATATACATGAACATTATTATTGCGTTACAACATTTTCACCACCACCATCGTCGTCATCATCGTCATCAAAAACGTTCATAAAGATTTCATTTTTTTCTCTTTCTTCTTTAGCCTTCCCGCTGTGCCCAGGCCCTTGTTGAGAACGCAGGCTGTGGGGGCTGTGAAAGCAGACAATTACGCATTTCCCAAGGACTGATTGGTTGCGAGAGTGAGTCTTCAACGACAGGAGAGGATGCACATTACGGAAGATTCAAGAGACTTTTGTTCTTCTTCACTTCCCTACCCCACGACAACTCGGCAACTAAATTATGTATGCATGAAATTTCTAATCCCTTTACTTCTAATCCAATCAGAAAGAGTATTATATAGAGAGATTACATATATTGTACATGCACATACGCACATTCCCAATGATACTACTAAGACTACACACACATGTCGTGGTGATATGTGATGATGATGATGATGATCAATGAATGCCGTTTCATAAGAAATTCCACTTTATTGCATAAATATACAACGTAACATATTATATGCATGTATTTTTTTTTTCAAACGTCCCTGAGAAAAAAAATAATATGATCTGCTTTCAAGTACCCGAGAGACAGAGAGAGAAAAAAAAACATAAATCGTTTTGATTTTTTTATACTGATGATGATATTCGCATTATAAATATATATAGATTTTAAGATGGAGGATGCCCAACCATCAGAGATGATGAGACTGAGTGAGATTCCCGATCGAGTTTATTTGGGAGAGCAGCTCACTGTAACATGCAACGTATCCAATTACTATTTCGCTGGAGGAACCCGCTTGGCCTTGAAGTTTGCAGATTCTGATATGCTAAAATTTTTAAAAAGTAGGTTACTCCGCAACACTTTACTTTAACTGTTTGTTTTATATAGTACATCAGCAAAAAAATAAAAAAATTGCTACATTCCAACCAACCAATTCCGGCACAATTTTCATGAAAGGATGGATGATGCATGATTTTTAAAAAATATTTTTAAAATTTTATTTGCAAAGCCGTAGCAAAGAATTTCGAGTTGGTTGACCAGTTCGGTGGAACAACAGTGGAAGCGATTGTGCCCGTTACGGCAAGCAACTTGGAGCGCGTGTATTGCTTTGCCCCAGTTTGGAATTCCTTTGAGTGGTTTAATCAGTCTAGAGCTACTAATGTCAAAGGTGAGCTCCACACAACCATGCATACAACAAATAGCATTGTAGCCAGTAGCCACCACCCACACCGCTGCTGCTACCAACAAGACATTTTTGCTATTTCTACCATAAAATTGCACTCCCGCAGTGAATACTAATAGCTATACGAGAAAATAAAAATCCATTTAACTTTATTTATTTTTTTTGGTGTGTGTAGAAGTCATATCAGGAGATATCATCGTTGCTGTAAGTGTAACCATATTTCTAACAGCGCTACTGGTAGCCATGATGTTCGGCATTCTGTGGATCAAGGTGGGGAAAAAGCACGGCCGTTTGACTCTACTGACAACATCCGAAATTGAAGAGTTTCGCCGAGGCAGCTTCGCAGCGGAGGAGAGTAAGCCAATAAAGATGGCAAACAGTTTTAATGACTTGGCGTACGGAACCGCAGCAGTGGCAACTTACGATCCCATATATGAGATAAAGCGGGACCGACTTTTGTTGGGTAAGTGAGTGACGACGACAGTAGTAGCAGCAGCAGCAGCGATGATGATGATGATGATACTTATCTCGGCTACAAAAGAATACTAAAATAGTTTCCTCTTCTCCTCCGTTGTGGCCTTTTATGTAAAATGAGTTTATTGTGTAGTTTTTTTATCCCATTATTATTTTATCTGCTCATGTAGACGAAACAGCAGTGCTTGGACATGGCTATTTCGGCCTGGTTCTCAAAGGGATCGTTAAGGACTCACAGAATAAAGTGGGAATTGATGTTGCTGTAAAAACGCTAAAATCAAAGGCGGACGTGGGCTCTCTGAAAACGCTGCTCTCCGAACTCAAAATCCTGGCGAGCATTGGCAAGCACACGAACGTGGTGAACTTGGTTGGAGCGTGCACAAAAAAGATGGGGAAAGGTGAGATGATGATATGATGATACGAAGAAGAAAAAAAGCATAAAATTACTATTATTATTTTTATGAATATTCATGTCACATATTCTCTCTATTTACTTTGCACACACCGTTACGGTTAAGTTACGTTCTATTTTTACTAAACCAACCAACCAACAACAAGTAGCAAGTTTAGTGGCTTGTTTTCTTTACAAAAAAGGCATTATATTAGCAGCAGCGTTATGTGCCATGCCATGTAGCAACTTTTTTTTGTTATTTTCGGCAACTCTGAAATGCTTTCTTTCTTTCTTTCTTGTTCTCCACTTCACCACCACCACCACTACAACAACTTGGGGTTGAACTGAATGAATCATCATCATAAGTGTGGTGAAACCGGATATTGAATTACCTAAACTTACTCTCATTTGACTTTTTTTTCATTCTGCGTTCCTGCCTGCCCGTGTACATCAACCAGGAGAGGTTTACGTGGCTGTTGAATATTGTGCTAATGGCAATTTGCAAAACTTCCTCCGTCGACACCGGCAAGCCTTTAGAAATCAATTGGAGAATGACGTCTTAGTAATAGAAACACCCATAAGGTAAACATTCCAATTATTATTTTATATACGCTGCTTTCTCTAGTGTAGATATTATTATTATTTCATCATCATCATCATATATTATTATTACCCAGTTTACTTACCCCACGTATGGCCTCCATTCTCAGAGAGGCAATAGATTGACAGGCAGACACTTTTAGTTACAACTTTTATTTAGCCTGCCCCAAAAGTCCACGTTAAACCTTTTGAACTTTTTTTTCTGACACCAAGCAAATGTAGTACATCTTCATCATTTCATTTCATTTCATGCAAAAAAAACACGCAGTAATTTTATTTTGGCGCTTACAAATCGTTCTTTCGGAGCAAAAGTAGTAGTAGTAGTTGGTAGTAAAATTTAATTTTCCACGGAAGATTGATGAGCTCTTTTCAGAATGCATGGGCTCGTATCGTGTCTGTCGGCATATATATTTTTTGTACTTTCTTTTGAAAGCATCTCACCATCATCATCATCATCATAGCCAGTCTAAAATGTATTTACGCCCTTGTTACGAAAATGTGTGTACTTACTTAACTAGGTTTTCAAAACTCACTTAGAGGAACAGTAGGTATGCAAATGTGGAGTAGTTTTCCTCCATAATAATAATATTTCACATTTGTGCTACGGTTGCTGCTGCTGCTCTTTGTTAGCACTGCGTGGGAAGCAAGTCTAACGTTTTCTGGAAATTGGAAATGAAGAAATGCTAAATTTTTCGGTGAAATAAATATGGGCTAAAGTCAATGTTTACAGAGAGAGGAGAGAGGAGTGTAGTAGAAAATAACGGGGAAAACAGAGAGTTTATTTTTCGGGTAACTTGACTGTTGTAAACCTCCTTTCCTTTTTTCAATATATTTTATTTCCAGAAAATTATCCACATCCAGTGAATGNCCAGAAAATTATCCACATCCAGTGAATGCCTCATGACTATAGACTTGATTAGATGGGCATGGGAAACTACAAAAGGAATGGAATTTTTGGGAAGCAAAAAGGCACGAACGAACAAGCATTCTTTTTGAACTAAAATAAAACAAACATTCAATTTTTTTTTGTTTATTGTTCTAGTTTTTTGAAAAATTCATGATCATATTTATTTGGATGATTTAGGTCATTCATGGAGATTTGGCTACGAGAAACATTCTTTTAACAGAGGACCACGTTGCAAAAGTATCTGACTTTGGACTTTCACGACAGCTTGTAGACTACTACTATGTTCAAAAGGAAACGGTATGAAGCAACAGAAAACATTTTAAGTCAATTTATTTATTTAATTTAGAGCTTTTAGAAAGCAATCCTGAAAGTGTACAAGCTGAAAAGCCAAATAATGGTAATAAGAATAATTACAAATGCAAATAAAGTAGAGTTTGAGTGAAAACCAGGTAATGATAAAATATACAAAAGCTCATCATCATCATAATAATAATCTCAATTCTGGATTCTGTGTGTATACAGGGACCAATGCCTTGTCACGCTAGCAGGTTTGCATATATTTTTTGTTCTAATTTTTTTTACATTCTGTGAACGTGACTTTATAAATAAAATTTTGTCAATGGTTTTGATTGTGTAGAAGTACCGTATTCAGGGTGCAGTTGGAGTGCTGAGTTTGTCGAGACGCTGGCTGCAGGACATCGACTGGGAAAACCGAAATTTGCTACGTCTGAAATGTAATGGATTAAAATTTCATTCCACACAAAATGTCGACTTTTTAGAATATTGACAAAAAAATCTACATAAACGTATACGCATAACTTGCATTTGTGTTAAGTCAGCAAACCCATGTTAACTGTTTATGGCTGTAATAATAATTAATGTAAATTTTGTATTTTTCCTCGTTGCATTTAGGTACGACTTGATGAGGGAATGCTGGAAAATTAATCCAAGCAGCAGACCGTCGTTCTTCGCCATTAAAATGTTTTTCGAGGACATTCTTACCCAATGTACAAGTCAGGTAAGGTAGTTACATGCAATTACTGCGAGCTTACTCATCATCACCTTCAAAAGCGTATTATAGCGTCAGCGTGTAATCTACTATAACGGATGAGATAACGGCGATAAGCAGATTTTACAGTTTGATTACATATTTTGTGTGTTGTGTTGTAGGACTACATCCAAATTAATCAGTCAGTGACAGGAGCATCAGGAATGGATGACGAGTACCAGCATCAACCTTTGCTGCAAAGTCCAAGAATTATAATTGAAGAAGAAGGAGAGGACGATGTTTTCGAGTGATCAAATAATAATAATAAAAATAACAGAGACTCTGTTTTAGAAAATGTACAATAAATAGGTGGCATTATAATGATGATGATGATACTAAGTTAGTTGTAATGATATTTTTCTTGATGCTACTACTATATATCAAAGTGCATTCACAAAAAAATACATAATGTTAAAAAAGTATACCTAAGCACAAGTCAACGAATAAAAAAAACCAATAATACTTTTTGTAGACTTTTTAAAAAACTAAAATAAAAAACAATTAGGAATGAAAATTGTTAAGGTTTAATTTACTTGATAGGGAAATTATACTCAATTTTAGAAGTAGTCACATAGGTATATCTATAAAATAAAAGCTGAAGCTGCGTTGAGTTTTGTTAAATTATTCTAGAGATGAATGTAATACTAATACATAGACTATACTTGCATATTATATTGTACATAGGTATATATGTATAATGTTGGTTGATGAATTGATGATGTATACCAAAATCAATATACATGAGTGAAAATGATAACAATAAAATACAGTGTTAAGCCATCTCTCCTTTTTTATATTTCTTCTGCAGGAGCAGTAGTACTTAACTTGAACGGTGATTGCTTTGTCTGTTGTAACTGATTTGATTAAGTGATACACACACAGGCTACGGGTATACTGATTTATTTTGTGGTTATAAAATGATGTATGTATAATGTTAAGTCAGTTAAGTATATTAACTGAAAAAAATATGGTAAAAATATTTACTAAAAATAAATGCAATAAAATCAATAGCTACTTATGTGGTGACATAAAGATTCTTTGTAATACCTCAAATCTCGATGCCTTTTTAATGTACCAAAGGAATTTGGTTTGGAAAGGAACAAGTTTTTTAAAAATGGTAAAGTGAAGTGTAAGAGATTGATCTCTCCTCAACTGCGACGCGACAGAGTCGTGATTACTGATAGATGTATTTGTATTAATTATTATAGAGAACAATGGAAAAGGTTAAGATTCGGTTAAGCTTTTATCAGAGGAAGAAGATGGGAATAGAGTTTAATAACTGTCGACAACCACAATTAATAAAAGCTGCGTGGATAAAACTTAAACTTTGTCTATACTTTGACTACTTTTGATGTAATGACAAATTTTGGAGTTGGAGTATTAGGAAAATTGAAGTGGTTTTATAAATTGTCGACAATTAAAAAAAACTCTCCTAAACTATTCTTCGATAATCTTAATCTTTTCCATTGTTCTTCATAATTATACGGCAAAGCACGGTCGATCTTGAGGACTGCTCTGTATTTTTCAACGGTTTATAATTTACTTTTTCACCTGAGGTCCTAAATAGTTTTATTAATTTTAGCTTTTAAAAACCTGAAGACTCTTTTAATTACTATTCTGTTAAATGTAGGATGTTTTCAACAGTTCAAAACGGCAAATTATTTTAGGAATTCACCATCATTCCAACTATTGACTAAACTTTGCAACGTGGCTATTACTACCGCATGCATTGATTAATTCCTGATAACTTTTGAATGCAAATTACAAATGCAATCAATCTGCAATTAAACCGATGCATTTCTCTTCTCCCAACCAAGCATACCTTCTCATTTTCTACAAGTATATCTGAGAGAATAAGCTAATTAACGCATTCAAGCAATAAACCATATTCTTAAAATAAGCCGGCTTCATAAATTCAATTAATGCGTACTTTGATAGTTCCGAAATATTTTCAGCTTCATAATAAAATAGTTATGAACAGGCTTGGGGGGTTTATTATGCGAGAGGTACCCCTGTTCATGTGTGTATATATGCTAATGACTATGATGTCAAATGAGGCAGGTACACAGTTATGTGAGTAAATGTGATTGTACGAGATGGTTTATTGTTTGTGTCCGTACGCAAGCGCTCTCTCCTCTCGACTGCGCATTACATTTATCTTACATGCCAGCAAGCATGCTGGTATGCCTACATGACATACATAGGTGCTTGCGCACCACTAAATGCAATGCGATTGATACCCAAAAAGCTCGTTAGTGTTTTTATATTTGGTTGCAATGCAGCATGCATTAAAGTACACGTGTTCGTACATAAATGCCAACTAATTACTCGTGCAACCTTATAGTAATTATACACATCTTTCAGAATTTTTAACGTGCAAATAAAATAAACATCCTTTTATGCATGTGTCATGTGTCTGTCTGTCTGGTCCGTTTGTCCACACAATATTATTATCTCTCAAAAAACGACTACTATTTTTTTCCAAAAATGTTTTCGACAATTCATCTCTCTTCAGCCGCATCTCCATCTCTCTCTGCTACAAACTTTTTAAACTCCGAATTCAACAATTCGTACAAAGTCATTGATTTCATAATTTACTAAAAGCCTTTTCGCAACTTTGCTACATTCGAGTATTGGTTCATCTAGCCTTTAAATAATAATTTCTCTCTACACCTGCCATGCTCGTTAAATTTGTGATTAACCATTTTTATTTCTTTTATTCTATTCCGTTCTAGTTCATTAAGTTGTTCTTCATTCAATTCAAATGTACAAAA
>JAHZMT010001455.1:0-10597 GCA_027743785.1 Sinhomidia bicolor
CTTACATGTCCGATAAGAATTCTTTGCTTGCAGCAAAATGACAAGTGATATACATATTAATAAAAAAATGGTGATTGACAGAGTGAAAAAAACTAATGACCATAATTAAAAAATTAAGATTTGGGTACAGGTACCGCTATACGCTTCAGGCTTCAATTAAGTTGTATGTAGATAGCTAATTGAGAGCTATAGATTTTTCCAAGGGTTATCTACTTTGTTTTATTTACAAATCTGTCCATGCTGCAATACTAAATGAGAAAACAACAACTACAACTAGTAATCATCACATATTGTATTTCAGTAATTTCAGATACGTAAAATTACTTAATTTGAATTTTTGTGTAATTTCTGCTAAATGAAGCCAACACACTGCTACAGCCATCATAAGTCTATACCAATGTCATTTGAAAATTAGTTGATTTTCTATAATGTAGTTTAGTACTAATTTCCTGTTTAGCAAAAGCGGAAAGACACAGAGTTCGCACCCACATAATAACCACCCAATTTTACACAGGGCACGGACCAAAACAGAGAATAACTATCGAGAAGGCTAATTTAAAACAGTAGCTGGAGGCAGTCGTAAGCAAGAATTGCTTCCATCACATCATCAATACCGCTAGTTAGTTACTTACTAGATGCTTCCATTAAAACAATTTGTAGCGTGTGAATAGCCAACTGGTGATGACAGTTTCTAACAGTTTCATTTCCTATTTGGGTGCCACAAACAAACGACTCAGTTGAGCATGCAATTTCTATCATCACGTTGTAAACAGACTCCCGTGTATAGCCAAATTGAGTAGAATGGCATCTTCTTCTTCTCCTCCTCTGTATAAACATTTATTTGTATGCTACAATATACCTAATAAGTAGCATTCCCAAATTTACAAGATAATGGCGTTAGTAACTGCTGCCGCTGCTGCTGCTTCCCTTTCCAATCCTCTACAACTGTAAAATCTCATTTTGGAATGGTTGCCTGGAAGAAGCGGAAAGCTTCTTATAAAATATTCCATGTACACTTTATATGACAAGAACAAAACAGCAGCAGTAGCAGTGGCAGCTAATATGAACTCGAACCCCCGTCCTCATCCGTCAACTTGTACTTCATTCAAAATTCATGGTTGTCTCGACTTCTTCCTAATTGAGCTTCTGGGCTCATAAAGTAATTAGATTATTTATACTTACAAGCTATTGCACACTAATTTAAAAGTTCGGAAAGAATATGGCATAGCATACTACTCTGGTATCATGTGCCAAGCGTTCTCGTTCACGTCGTGTTGCGTTTCATTCATCGAAATGGAAACGTGTATGTCCCTTTCTGTCGTGTTATGCAAGAGGAAATGACACTCAAACATTTAAAAAGGAGAAAAGTGAGAGAGGAAGAGTAATAATATGGAAATCAGGAAAAGCGAGAGCATATTATTCGAATTAATGCTCCATTCCCGCTTGTCTGCTTGTTTCCACTTTAGACGACGAGGTCGTTTTTGTGTTTATTCTTTGGTATGCGCTTTCATGCTAATTGCTTATTTACAAGTGAATGCTAATTTATTTATGGAAAATACATGGACCGAGTGCGCTTCACCGTGTTTGCAGAACAAGTAGCAGCAGTAGTGCCATGAAATTACATTATGAAACTGTAAATACTCACATCTTTGACGCTTTCATGTCTTTTCTGTATACATATTTAGTTCAATGCACGGTAGTAGCGCGCAGTTAAAAACATGACAAAAAAATAAAACATATTTGTTGTACAATTTGAAACCAGGAGATTGAAAGGAAGTTACTCATCATCTCGATAGGAAATGGAGTTGTGTGCGCGTCAGAAAGGCCATTTCCTGGACACAAACATTGGAGCATCTTGCTTTGCATTACTTTCACTACATTTTCCTAAAAACATTTAATTGTTACTTTATTCGCATATATGTTTACATTAATTTAGCGGAAACTGTAAAAATGATGCAAGTCAGAAAATGCTAAATAAAATATTAATTTTTAAGGCATGGGCATGCATAAAAAATAAAGGCAGTAGTAGTGAGTGTGTGTCCATGAGTTTGTGAGTACAAAGCTGTATCATTTTGAAAAAGCTTTCAAATGATGATAACCTTCTTACTAACCTAATTGTTACGAAGAACGGAGAAGAAATTCAATTTATGTTTTTGGAAAAAGCAAACAATGCAAAATATTGGACGTTTGCTGCACACTTTAGCATCTACAAACAGGACGCG
The DNA here is from genome assembly GCA_027743785.1 of Sinhomidia bicolor. Lineage (NCBI taxonomy): Eukaryota > Metazoa > Arthropoda > Collembola > Entomobryomorpha > Entomobryidae > Sinhomidia > Sinhomidia bicolor. The sequence goes on from JAHZMT010001455.1 coordinate 2,223, forward strand.
GGTCGGGTAGCTGCGTACCTGTGTACCTTTCCGCTTTTTCCATAACCACGCTTACATTTTAGACCGAAACGAATTCACATACGTATGTATACATGCATACTCTGCTAGTTAGGATTACACGTAACGTTGTTAATGATGACTTTAGTAATATTTATGAATAACAAAAAAGTTTGCCTAATGACTACAATAGCAATATTTCACGTGCCTATAAATTACGGCAGCAGCAACAAAAAAGTCCTTGCAAAAGTTTTCGACTTTGCGACTACAACAACAACGGCTTCCATAATATGTACCTACCTAAGTAAGTCAGCAGAACGGAACAAAACTAGATGGTTTTGTTGTAATGGTGCACCATCACCGTTGTAGCGAGCTAAAGGATATTATATTGCAAAACTACAGAAAAAAACGAAATACTTTCCTTGTCCGTTTTGTGTCTGTCTGTGTCTTGTAAAAGATATAGAAAGGTCGTTAGGCGTTCCTAAAAACCAGAACTATGTGATGAGAGGAATTTGGCATGCCAGGTATTTTGTGGAGGTAATTGCCTTTCGTGTGTTCTGCCAATAACAATACATATTTTCCCACTATTGTAATTAGAAAACAGAACATGGCTCATGGCTTTAAGGACAGTATGGCCTGGACTCACGAAACCAGCAAAATTAAAGTAAAGTAAAGTAAAAGTAGGACATAACTTACTTTACCACCATCATTCACAACACAGCAATAAGCTATACGTATATAATATTTATGCATGCGTGTGTATAAGAAAAAATAACTTGTTTTAGGATTATCATCAGTACATATTTTGATGGTTTTTAACACCATCATTCACAACACAGCAATAAGCTATACGTATATAATATTTATGCATGCGTGTGTATAAGAAAAAATAACTTGTTTTAGGATTATCATCAGTACATATTTTGATGGCTTTTAGCGAATGGATTTTTAAACCTGAAAAAGATAAATCTAAATGAGCTGGAACACATGGCATGACAAATTGTTTCAATTGGCAGCGTTTTCTTCACGTGTATCAACTTTTTGCGTAAAAAATTGCTGCGGAAATGTTTAAAAAAATGACAAAAAAGTTACTTGGATTTTAATGGATGAATGCATACAATTAATATAAAATTAAACTACCTAATGATTAAACCAGTTATGTGATAAAAGTTGGCAAACATAAAAAAATGTAAATGTAAAACATTAATTGCAGCAAAAAAACAATCTTCATAATAATAATAATAATACAACATGCATCAATTACTTTGTTANAAAAAAACAATCTTCATAATAATAATAATAATACAACATGCATCAATTACTTTGTTAGGTTGTTGTGACTGTTGTTGCATACTTTACATATTTTGCACTTTGCATAGATACATACATATACGACAACCAGCTCAGCGTGGGAATTTCTTTTTCTTCTTCAAAAGTTTGCAAAACAGCAAGCTCAAAGCTTTGTCAATATCATCATATCATCATCAGTGTGACGGTGGTACGTACATGATCAAATGTCTATTTACTAGGTATACGTACAAGGGAAGATAATCAGCGTAGTATGCAGAGATAACATACTTACTATATACATATATTGTATATTAGGTACATAAACAAAATAATATATAATTAAACTTCACCTATTTACGGCTTTTCTCTGGAAAAAGAATTTAGAAATTACTGTTGTTATAATAATAATTCATTCAAATTAGCTATAAAAAATATGCGAATAAATCCATGTGCATTATTAAATTAATTGAGTCTCTATTCCTTTGGTCTTTACGCATAGGTACATAAAGTAGCTTTGCATTTTTTTATTATTATTGTACAAGGTTGGAAATCAAATCAGGCATTTAGAAAGAAATGTGGTAGTTTCTGCCATTAAGATAGCAATTTGTGATATGAATATTATGATGATCATGAGTACTTTATTTTCTTGAAATTATACTAAACTTCTTGTTATATGACGAGAAAAGGACGAAAAGGATAATACCTTAATACCTAGTTTGTTACCTGTATGGCACGTATAATAGTTTGGAAAAAAGTGTTAGTAAAGTGGTACTAACAAGCTGTAGCTTAAAACGAGCACGAAACAGGCAAAACCAAGAAGACAAACTTTAACTGTAACAAGACTTTTTCATCCAAGTGGTTGTAATGTTGATATTTTTAGTCTTAACGCGTCACCCGCTGATGGATTTTTAGGGTTTGGAACTACTTGATCAGAATATTAAATGAGAGAAGCTGAAGGTGATGGTGTTGTTGGTGGTGCATGGTGGGGGAAACTCCACGGAACTCTCTTAGCTCAACTCCCTCGTTTCCTTTATAAAACAGTTTTTTAAAAGTCAAGTTTGCAAATTGAAAAAAGGGTTTGCATTGTTAAAAATTTAATAGGCACAGTGTATTTGACAGAGCATCGACATGTAATCAGGAAAGAGTACAAAATTTCTACAAAATTGAGCAACTATATAGAAACATGGGAATATTATGGAGGGTAAAACTTGGATGTTGGGCAATATAGCTTTACTTTGACAAAAAAAATTCTTTCCAGTACACACTTTTTTACTTTACCAGTAATTTTCTCCAAATATAATAAAGGATTTCCAAACACGCTTTCAGTTTGTTTAACTTTCTGCTTGGATGCTCCAGTAATCGCACTTTCTATTCGGGATCGGAAGTGTACATAAAACGTGTTGACGAAAGAAGTGAAGTGGCGGAATTTTTATTGGAAATATATACCTATATATATATTTAGTAGGAGGTAACAAAAATAATAGTAAGTTTTAACCGTCGTTTCGATTCCGTTTTTAAAATGTATTTACTATTTTATTTGTAGAATTCCACTTGAAAATATTTTATGGCCATTTTTCAATTATAATGAGCCTTGTCTCACAGTGCCCCCTTGTGTTTGGCAAGAGCAAATGAATTTAAATGGTTTGTTATATACTTTCCATAATTTTCTGCTGAGTACATCGTCTAATATTTAAACCCACAAAAAATAATAAAATCCATCATCATCATCGCTAATTATCATTTTGCAAAATGTTTACGAGCAGAAAATTATATGCTCAGTTGCCGATATATTTATCTGACGGTCACATGAAGAATGAGAGCCACTCAGGAATAGCAATTTAAAAGTACATAAGTCTCACCTTTTCACAAAAAAATGAACACAGCTTCTCATTAAATATTACCCTGGCTCATAATAATTATAATAATTTATAAAATTGATGCGACAATAAATACATAATATGTTTATATTTAACTATGCGCAATATGGAACACCTTATACGTACGAGAAAAACGTTTTTTTGCCGCCAGGAACCTCCGTGAACTTGGATAGAATTTTATCTTTAAGAAAAACAAAACGTACAAATTACATGCATTTGACTTGGAGTGAGTTTTAAATACCCCTTTGGATAATAAAGATTAGATTGTGATTGATACTGTAATTAAAGCTATAATTTCTTTATGACTTTTAACTATGAAGCAAATTACTCTCTCATCCAAAGCGTACGCAAAGTAATAGTAACCAGCCCTAGAACAAAACGTACTTTAAAAATGTGTTTATCATCAGCATTGATACCTCACTCATATTTTCTTTTTAAAAAATGAAAAACATATAAATTATTACATTTTTTTATTTAACCTTTGTTTTCAGGTAATAACATTTTGCTGAAAACACCCTTTCTCACATGGTTCTAGGTCAGACGTCCAACCCACATCAATAAACCATTCATTCACAATTACTTTTTCTCATTCATGACAGTTATATAACTAGCGTGATCGCTTTGCTTATAACAAACCAAATTAATTACGTATCATACTCATTAACATACCATCCTTATGCGTTACATATATGGATGCACTTGAATCTTTAAAAATTTAGCTCAATGACTTACATAAATTATTATTAAAGTATGCTATTATTGTTGTAGCTGTACTTTCAATTTTTATTAAATAACTTTCATTTATGTGCTCAGTCAGATTATAGATTTTTTTAGAACAATAAATTGCTGTAAACAATAGCTATGTATATAAACCCAACACCTAAACTGGAATTCAACCAGCATTATTCTAACCTAAAGTTGTGTATACCTTTTAAAAGAATGGCTACGAATATTACAGGATGCATCACTTACTTAGCTTTAACTGTTTACGTACCTTAATAAAATGAATGATAGTCAATTTTATTACGGTTTTAACGACAAGCCTCTTCTTTTATGCAAAATGACCAGTAGTAGTAGCAGCAGCAGTATACAATTAGAATGGACATTTGTTATCAAATGCTGTTTACAAGAATTACATGCTTAGGTATGCAATATTTTACGAGCAAACTTTTTAGAATTATTACATTGTTACAGACATTTTTTATGCCGGGACAGTGTCGCTCAATGTACAAATTGGTTTTCTGCACAAACTTGTTGTAGTAACACATAAAAAATAAGACATATAATGGATTTGTATTTTGCTGTTGGTGAGCATATTTTTTGCTACAGAAAAACCTGCCTAGATTTATTTAGCTTCTAGTAGTAATCCATTTTAATAGCGAACTATGGTGTGGGAAAATGTATAGACAACTTTTTAATTTATTTGTTTCTGCCTCTAGCAATTTATTAAACTGAAATGGAACGCTTGAAATACTTTTTAAAAACACATTTGAATTTTTGTATCCCAAAAATATATATTTTTTCAATAGAAATTTATTAATTACGTATAATTTGCAATGTTGTTGCAAAATTATTCTTTTTAGTTATCACACTTCCTTTTGAAAGATATCAGGTAATAAATTACTTGAAATATTTATTTTCTGGTTTATTGCTGGCACACAGAGTGCGGTCATTAATAAAGTAGAGTTGCACAGAGATGAGTTTATTAAACCATGCAGCAAATGGTCGATGACATCAATTGATAAATCTCTCTGGCTTAATCATTTCACTCCTACCATTAACTTACTTAGGGACTTTAAAATCCTTAAGTTTTTTTATTTACTTTTTTACTACATTACAATTTATTGTTGGCAGGAATGAGCAAGGTAATATATATTTTTATGTAGATACGATTTACTTGATACTTTTATTGTCGTGACACATACTAACCTCCTGACAAAACGCAAACATGCAACGAGCGATGCACCTTTTTAGATTTTTCTAAAGATAGCAACATTGACACAGAATAGGTATACAACAGTTTTTATTGCAATGCAAAACCAAATACATAGGTTTTGATTTTGTATTTAAATACAGCAGCATTAGTATCATTGCGTATCAAATAAAATAAATTGCCGCAGTTTTTTTCGTACCTAGTTCGTTTTCGTGATGCCATTGGGATGATTGATTTTTTATGTAATTTTTACTTATGCAAATGGCATTGTTATACAATTATAAAACACCGCTTACGAAAAAAAATATATTCTTGGAAATATACAATTGTGTAATTTATTCTCTAAATTAATTGCGGCTCATTTATGTTGTTCATTAGCACAGCGCTATTAAGCATTAGTACATACCTATATAGGTAGATGTAATGCACGCTATAACGTGCTGTTTTTGCATTTTTTCGCAATTTTTCTGATCGAAATTCCAAGAACTGCTACTGACTTACACCCTCAGGACACAGGGGCACACATTGTTTCACCTTTCTAAATTGGAAGTGGTCAACCGCAAACATTAAAAAAATTAAAAGGTTCATTCTCACAATTAAATGATTGACACCTTCAGCTAATTGAGATTCATTTATTATTTAAGCTGACAGCAACATAAACATATTACATTGTTAACAATGTATATTCTATGCCCCCTCTGCTCTGTCTTTTGTCCTTTTTGGAAAGGCTATTAGAATGAAAAAAGGTAATTAATTACTACTGAATTAACACTGTCCGTGGTCCGTGTGGTTCATTCAAACTGATAATTACCTAAACTATGTATATAACCGACCGTTTTATATAATTTATAGGTACAATTTTTATAGTAGCTTTTGTGGTTTTCGCTTGCTCTCATGCTGAAAACAAAAAGTGGAAAGGGAAACACCTTGAAAACAATAATTCATTTTCCTTTTTTAAGCCTATATTTTGTCTACGCAGGCAAAAAAAAATATCTTCGTAAACATTATAATCAAAACAATGGCATATTTTCATAAGCACGTCTTGTGTGGTGGTGTCTTGTATTCATTTTGACAACATGACACATTTATTCCCATAATATTCAATTAAAGGTTGCGGCTTAAAACAATTGCTCCCAGTTTTTCACAAATTTACACTCATCTTTCTCGACATTCGATTATTATTTTTTTACTAAAGTGCATTACCATCATCATGAACATTATAGTACCTTGGGATAACAACAGACAGAAACAACATACTTGCTCGTTATTAAAAAAACGCTAGTTATTTCAAAAAGCTTCAAAATATGCCATTCGTCTGTATGTCCATGTGCAGATTTTTCTATCCACTTGATGATTTATACTCGCATTTTCTGTATAATCTATATTGCGTGTATCTACAATAAATTATAATCTGATTTCCAATCATTAGTGAAGGTTGTCAAAAACGAATATTATGTACCACATGAAACGTGACACTTTGTTCTCAGAATTTTTTTAAACTGGTAGTAAATAAATCTCAGAGCTCTTTACCGCTGCTTCTGTACACAGCTTACCGACAAAAGTATTATTATTCTTATCACCAGTACACCGAACACAATGAAGTGGCAATGATAAAGAAAATGATACCGGATGAACATGCAGGTGTGCAAGTAAAGTTTTTTTATATCGTGTAACAAGCAAGAATCGACTACATTTATTTATATAACCATAAGGATAACGCAATATATATATTTATAAAGACATACGTACGTAGGTCGCTAGGTAGGCCATATACCTATATGCCTGATTGCCATTACAAGTTTCTGCACACTGTGTCGTGAGAAAAATCAGATTTATGCACCTAGGGGCTCTGCTCGTTATGTTATACTTAGGTATATGGATCACACACATGACGTGTTTTTTTAATGACTGACCAGCCGCTGAACTACAAACTGCTACTACTACTCCTTCTCCATTTGAAAACAATAACGTTACCCATAACCATCTTCTGCCTCCACACAGTTTAAGCCATCTTAGAGCTAGCTTAACAATCATCATCATGACATAAACGTCCTTAGTCCTGATTCCTCTGAGAAATCCTGACAATGGGTGTTAGTGTTAATACATAATAATAGTAGAAAAAATGAAAGAAAATCGACGCTACCTCTTTTTGCGTAAGGTAAAGCAGACAAAAAAGTCAACAAGTCAGTCTTGACTATGACTAGCATGTTAAAACGCAAACTACTCCAGATAACTTGACATGTAATATTAACGATCCGTTAAAGATGATAATGATAATATGTAATACAGCAGCAGCAGAGTATACAGAGAGACATGTATACCTTACAAAGAGCTTGAACTTTATATATGTATTACCATCATCAACATCAAGAAAAAGTGCACATTTGAGCATTAAATTGCTCTACTAAAAAATCAAAGTACTTTAAGTACTTTGTTCCATATTGCTCCATTTTATATGCATACTCTATCAATATTATTAATGAGTCTACGATTGCAAGTGTAGTTGGCAGTTAGTCTTATTCTCGTCTTAATTAGCATTTTCACGATAGCATCTCCCACGACAGTGGGAGATTCTTCCATTCCTTTAAGCGTCCTCTCAATCATGATCCTGATGGTGATACATTATATTTTATTGATAATGTGCTATATTGTACGCACGCATTTTATGTATGTATATATTTATAATGTATATTATACTGTATGTATGAGTTCACGTATATATTTGCTTTCAAATTGGTGGGGGTTAAATAGCATTAGCGCTTTATTAATGAAGTCAAAATAATAGTTAATGTGAGATATCAATAGTAATAATAATACAGTTGGATAATTCTGATGACTGAGTATATGATATAGAAAATATGAGTTCAGTTGTTTCCAACCGATCATAACTGACGGTCGTGTTACTTGTAAGTGTGTTCATGTCAGTGATTTTATAGTGTGCATTGAGATTATTATTTATTACTGAAAAGCTCATTATCATAATTTTTGAAGAAAATTTATCAAATAGTGAAGGTTTTCTGGACGCTCAAGAGTGTGAGAAGGACAGGAGCGCACCAGCTTGTTGTGTTTGTTCAGTTTTATTCAGTCAAGCCGTAGAGGCTGACTGGAGTGAAAAGCGGATTTATGTTTCTTTTGAAAATCTCCCTACTCTTCGGAGCGACAGAAAATAAGCAACTGAAATAATATACAAGATTGGGGAATAACTCCCAAAAAAATAATTTTTAAAAATGGGAGTAGTGCGTGCAACATTAGTTTTAGCAGTGACACTAGTGTTGCAC
>JAHZMT010001456.1:0-21544 GCA_027743785.1 Sinhomidia bicolor
ATAACTACATTTTACAATATTTAAATAAACTATCCTGGTTTTACTTCACTAACTTCACTTGAATCTAATTCACCATACACATTTTTTTGTTTATTTATTTATTTCTTTTTACTACTAGGTTGTAGGTATACTCAACATGGCTGTTGTTGTGCTGTGTTATACATACATATAATAATATTATGTTGTTTTGTTGTGATTTGTGATTACAAAGATAATACGATGATGATGATGGTCATTCAGTCCAACGAACTGAAAATAATAATAACAACAGCATAATGTGTACTTGTACTTTTCTAAACTAATCTCATCTCTATTACAAAAATAAAACTTTTTGCAAAAACACAATAACAAATAAATGCCTGGCTATACACATACCTTGATATATATTCTCTATTATTATGATGCAGATGCATCTGTTTTATTATTATAAAATGACAATGAGCTTTTTGAGTTCACTTGTTCATCATCATCATTGTTACTACTACTACTACTTTACTATCATCATCCTCCACTCCAACTCACCTCCTTCTCCTCCTCCTCCTCCTCAAGTAAATAAACTCGACTATATTATATTATTACTCCTCGTATGTTTTATTATTTTCTTCTAGTGCACTGCTGCTGCTGCTATCAAATCGCATATTGCACCCAACAGCAACTACTAATAAAGCTTTGCATTTTCTTTTGTTTTTACAACAACCAACTTTGTTTAACTGACAGCCAGCAGCAATGAGCGGTATTAAAAAAAACTCTATACTTTGCTATTTTACACACTGACTTGTGTGAGAGCAGAAGAAAATGCATTGCATTCACAAAAAAATCCTTCTCTCTCTATCTAACTAGCAATCATAGTAAATATTAATCATACTTTTTCTGCTACATGATCGCTGCAAGTGTAGCGCTGTTGTGTTTGAGTGTTGTTGTAGTTTGTGTAAGTAAATAGCTAGCAGCACACTCAGCACAGCGAAATGAGCACAAGTACACACACAAAAAGCACTTTTGAGTCTTCCTTCGTGTATTATATTTTTTTTTGCAAGAAACAAGATTGAGCACCTCTCTACTAACAAAACATGATTACAAGAAGAAGAGAAAAATATTATGTTTGTGTACCGTTTTTTTTTGGTATATTTAATACGATGATGAATTTTCGTACAAACTTTTTTTTGCAGCAACAGCAGCAGAAAGCTGAGAGTTTTGAACTGCTGTTGGCTGTTGTGTGCGAAGGAGTGTGTGTGTACGTACGTAATAATAAATATATACGAAAATTTATTGTACTCTTTTCACTCTTATTGCTGTGCTGCTGCTGCTGCTGCTGATGATGATGACGACGAACAAGATGAAGATAAATACCTACCTATTTGGTGTTACTCTCTAGTAGAGCTCTTTTAGACTAGAGCTGCTGTTCAACCGAGCTGTTGTGATGTGAAATTCACATTGTGAATGTAATGCATGTAGACACTCATAGTTTTTGTATGTATGTATATATATTATATGTATCCTCCTCACGATTCTTCACAATCTTACTTATTACACTTTACTACTCATGAAAAGGAGATTTGTTACGGAAATGGAACGAGGAAAATCACATACATATAGCAGCAGCAGTACTATAGTGCTAGCGCTGCTGCAACAATACAGAGAGAAGAGAACAGATACCTTTTTAGATACTGAAAAAGAGCATTGCAGAATGAAAAAAAAGACTTACATTTTTCACATTTTGTATTAAGTAAGGAGAGAAGTTAAAAGAGAGAGAGAGAGAGAGAATGAAGAGCATATACAGGAGGACAAACGATGCAATATGGCAATTTTAGCCTTCACTCTTCTTCACACAAAANAGAGAGAGAGAGAATGAAGAGCATATACAGGAGGACAAACGATGCAATATGGCAATTTTAGCCTTCACTCTTCTTCACACAAAAAAAACTGAATAAACACACGTACGTAACACAAAAGAGAGTAATATTACATTTCATTTTATGTATATGCTGCTCAGTAGTGCTCACTCAAGATGAGCGAACCAGATAGCCAGATAGGATAGCAATAGCAAGCATTTATGTATTTGTGTGAGTTTATAGTTGAGTTGTTGTTGATACGTAACGTAAGTACAAATGTAAACGCAGAAAGAAAACTGAATGAGGAGCGAGCAGAGAGTCTAACGATAAGCTAGCAATAAGCTAAGAGCTGCTGCTGTTATGTTGGCGTCGATAATATCGACAATTGTTAAAAGAGGTTTAGTTCAGTCAAATAAGTTGCATTTTACACACTCCCGTGCAGCAGCAGCTGCTGCTGCTTCAACGTTATTTGTTGCGTTTTTCTGTCTGGTTGTTTTGTAGCTCTTCATTGCGACTTTATTTGGCATGGCATATGTTATTATGACAAAAAAGTTCTTTTTAAATGCATATACATGTACGTATAATAGGTAGATGCTAGGTAGGAAATAATATCGTAATAATGATGACGATGATTATAAATAGTGGTAGAGTTGAATACGCGAATGAATATGTGGCTAAAATGGACTGGACTTTGACGCGCGTCGCGTAGTACATATGCACTCGCTTTTGGAGAGGAAAAGGGTTAAAGCTATTTTTTGTGAGCTGATTTGCTTGTTGTTGTACATGGCAGATAAAACAAGTTTGCTTCATTGCTTGTGCTCACTCATATATAAACGTGCATTTAAGCCAATATTTAAGCAAACCATATTTTTTTTACTGTGGTGGAAGAATGAGTAATGTAAAAATCACGTTATGCAGACGCATGCATGCAGGATATATTTTTCTTTCATAATTTTTTTGTCAGCAGAAAAAAAGAACAGAAGAATAACAGCCAAGCAAAAATTTTGTACATTTACATGCTTGCACACACGTCCGTCGTCCGTTTGTAATCCGTAATAATAAAAATCCCTTTACCAGTGCCAGTAGTAAGTAATGCAAGCGAATACCGTGTACACGTAACGTACGTGTGTCATGTTCAGTTGGAAAAACTACGTAGAAGAAGAACACTACCTGAATATTATAATAATGCAATGTTACGTTGTTGCCGTCAGCCAAGTCATGCCATGCCATGCCACAGTCGTCACTTTTACAAAGTCGAAAAGCTATAAAAGGAAAAAAAACTATAATAATGAATGACTAACGCTTGTGGTTTGCTAAATGTGAATAAAATTATCATGTTACTTAACAAACGCTGTTGTTCTTTTCTAGTAATATTACTTCTGGTCTGGCAAAACATTTTACAACAATCATCATCATCATCATGCAATAATTAAATGGATTAACTTTAGAACGACTATATTAATAAAATACTCATGTTAATAATGTATGAGAATAGAAAAAAAGTTTTCTCTTGAACCCACTACTACCATTATTTCATTGTACCACACTATTCACTATTCTAATAAATGATCCAATATTATATGTTAAATATATAAATAATTCCCTATTATTATGTAGATGTGCGGTCGGTTTCTATCTAGTCACTTATGTCATGTATCAACATCATCATCCTCACCACCATCCTCATCATCATGTCATATGTCAGTTAAAAAACCAGAACGTCAACCGAAAGACGTCTGTCCGTAAGCATGTGTGTGTGTGTGAGCAGAGCACACAACAACAGAAACAACGCTGTTGTTGTTGACTGCAGACTAGCAGTCGCTGGCTCTGGGGTGATGCACGTAACAATTTTTTTTTCTCTTCTTCTTCTTCCTCTTTAATCTCGTTGTTCTATATTATATTCTGCACAGTTGTTGTTGCATTTATGTTAAAATGTAAATTACAACAATGAGAAACTACGTAACTACTTTGATATGAAAAATAAACACGAGTAAACGTGAAAAATTGTGAATTGCAACAATGTGTATGTGTGATTGTTGAAGCTACTAAAAACTTTGTAATCATTCTTCATTTATTTTTTATTTTTTTATATGCCTACCTAATACGGTTGCTGATGATGGATGATCATCGTAATTACACGATGAAGTAAAAGAGAAAGAAAAAAATATAAGATGATGATGACGATCATTGTGAAAAAGCATTAAAGTCTATTTTAATGAATGAAGAAATTTCATCCTTTTTTGTGCAATCTAGTATATAAAGAAGATTGAAACAAAGAGAAAGAGAGAAGTAATACGAATCTCATTTTCAGTCAATGAAAATTTCAAGTGAAATCCCACATTTTGAAGTGAATCCTTTTGAATGCGAGATAGGAGTATGGTGTAGTAGCAGTAGAGATTTAAGCTACATACCTACACAACTACTAACTACGCAATTGTTTGTGTGCAACATGCAGCACACTACACCATTAAACTATTAATGTTATCGCTTTCATCAGTGATCCGTCGACTTGAAAGGAAAAAAAGCTGTATAACAACAACGTGAATGAAGATGATAATAATAATGACGAGTGTGCGTGGTATATATATAGGGGAATGCGATACGTGTAGCATTTTCGAAAGAAATGATTGTAAATGCCAGGCAAAAGAAACGAAGAAGACACATGAATAGAAGATAAAATATATATCTGCATCTTCTATCAAATCATCCTCCTCGCGTTTGTTTCATTTCCTTCTGATAGCAAAAAGTGCACACAAGATTTCATGCCTCGTTTACTCTTCTTTTTTTCTGTACAAAAGAATGAAAGTAATAGAATGTGGCGATACAGTATAAAATGACAATGATGCTCTATTGGTGGGCACAACAATTGCAGCACACTACCATTTAAAATGAGCTAAATTAAGACGAAGAAGATTTGAAATTAGAAAAAAAGATAAGTGGTAGGTGGTAGACGTGTAATTTAATATGCATGAACTTTATGCACGCACTCGCTATATGCCATACAAACATTTATAAATCCCCAACACACATCACACCAGTGAAACAACGTCAATTCTACATGCATAATAGTAATCACATATTATATTGTATTCATTCATTTAACCAACAATCTAACCACGACCAACTAACCTTCGTTCAAGTAAAGTGCACAATATTGTACACTGAATTAGTCAGTCGGTCAGTAAAATTATATATTTTTTGTGTGCATTCAGTGTATGCTCAGCTGCAGCTTCAATTCAATGGTAAATTTACCGTATGATGATGATGGTGGTGGAAATTACTCAATAAGTTTTAGTTTTTTTCTGCTGCTTTTTAATTTAATTAACTAAATAAGTTTTATATGTACTTGCTTGTACTAAAACAGTTTCCCAACTTCCACTTGTCCTCGTTATTGGATTGCATTGCATGCAAAAAGGGAGAAAAAAACGTTGCACATAGATATGATTACTACAATGTATGCGTATGATGTGACACTTATTCATGAAGAAGAATTTTTAAAAGTGGAGATGAGCACACTACACAAAGACACACTGAAAATCACATGAGGTTTCTTGCTTCTTATAAATTTACTTTGCATTTATACTATCTCATTTACTATTCGTTGTCGTTGTTGTATATCTAATCAACTGTTAGTTTGATGTTGCTCCATTGGTTTACAAGAACAGCTAAAAGTTTACATGGTATCTCTTGTTTGTCCAACTTCATTATTCACAGTCACTTTTGCGTATCTCATTATCACTACAAGAAGCATCTTTTCGTTGTCTTCTTTTTTTTACAGAGGTTGACAACTTTTAACCGGATAATGGTATGCATGAAATTAGGCAAATGTTAAAATGTCACCTTCACACACATTCTCACAAAATGTAATATCAAGAGAGAGAACTACATAATATGTAGTCAAAAACTTTGTGACAAATTTCGACTTCAAGTAACGTATTTGTATTTTCATGAAATTTTGAAATATTATATTAACCTTGAATTAAAATGTTAATGAATCTACTCAATAAATTCATAATGTGTCTTGCTTGCCATTATATATACTTGACTTGTTCGTTTCTGTCTTCTGTAACGAAAACGAAGGGCTTTTGTATACAACAGAGATTGCCCAATAAGATGACGGCGGCCATCAAACCAATATAAACCATCAACAAGTGCAAGTAATTACTCTTTGTAAAGCACCTCCTTAATTCTTATTTTTTACTGTTGAAGGTTGAGTTGACCTACGAAGAATGCAAAGACTATATAGCTTTGTATATTTGTAATAATAATAAATAAATAAATAAGGTATTGAGTGCTTTGAGCTTTGCTCTGTAAAAATTGTAACAAATCACTACCATCATCAGAGTTTGGCAACCAATTTTTCCCAACTTTGCAATAAACCAAATTATTTTTATCGCTTCCCATTTTGATTACCTCTTTTTCGCGCAAACTACACGCTGGGATGCACCATGTTTTAAACGCTTATCTATCATCATCATCAGCAGCAGCACCGTGAATCATACCTAATATTGCCACTATTATCGACTATTACTGTTAAAAGCAAGGCACGCTATTATTATTATTTAGCAAAAACGGCATCAACATTAATATTTTCAAAAAAAAACATTTTCGTAATATACCATACATTTTTTACGTTTTTTGCTTTGATAAATTCTTCAATCTAGTGCATTTATAGTGCAAGCATATAAAACACAAGAAACTCTTTTCGGCAAATTCGAAACTTTGAAATGCAAGTAGTGCAGCATGAGTGCTTGCAAAAATATTAAAAATTGTTTCGTTGTTCTAATAATTCGATTGAAAATAGAGTGGAGTGAGCCGCCGTGATGAGCCACTGACTTAAGAACTGTTTTCTAGAGTTGTATTTTGCGCTGCGCTGCAAGTTAGCAAAGTTTATATGCTTATTTATTTATACAGTTAGCAATTTTACGTTCATGGTCATATAGGTCCCTTCTTGTAAATTTCAATGTATGTATGTACATACACACAATACGTAATAAACCTGCCTACACCGTTTTTATTAGCACATATAGGCACGCAGTCATCATGAAAAGCATAAGGTTAAAAAATTATGACGATTGTAAGCAGAGTTATTACTAACTTTAGTCGAGTCAAGCGTCTTACAGTTAAAATACCTTTTTATTTGTATGAACGTAAAAAACAACCTTGAAAATTTCTATGTACGTTAACGAAAGTTTAAAAAGTAAAACCTGTTCAGCTGTCGGTCTGTCACCACACCACACCACCTGTAAAATATTTTCTTTTATGTTTATAGCTGTGCTTTATTTCGAAGAAATATCGATATAAATTATTGAAAAAGACAATTGGCAATATTTATTACATTTTAAATTTGTTCGCACAAAGATACATTAGAACAAATGGGTAAAAGTTAAACTGTAACTTTCAACAAATGACGTGTACGTACATACGTATCGACGAAAACACGGCATCCCTGCATTTTAAAATTGCAAACCAAAAACTAATAATAGAAAATATATATTCTCATACAATAAGAAATAAAAAAATTTACACGTGACAAAAATTCGTCGTATGCCTATGCCATGCCAAACGTTTAAATTGGGCTCCATTTTTTTCATTATATAGAGAAAGTTGTTGCAAATTTAATGAACTTTTTTATTAATGCAACGTGCATAATATGCACACTAACAGTGCAATGTGCATACGTATAATATATTCATTCATGGTCAGTCTGTTCTCCAGACATAACCTATAATTTATATCATATTATTAATATTTATTATCGTATGTATTTCCGCTTTGCTTGCAGCAACTAGCAACTCATTTCACTAATTAATAGCATGTGTACAATTAAAAAGAACAACGACTCTAATAATGCTAAAAATCCGAATGAAATGGAGACTCACAATTCTCCGAATTTTTTTTTCTTTCCTTTTATACTTGTAATAATTATTGTAATGTTTACATCCACTTCCAAATACACATATATATTTTAACGTTTTATGTTGCAACGGGCAGCTCTATAAAAAGCAAACAAAAGGAACGTAATATAAAAAGTTTCACTGTTCCGTGTTCCCTCGAGTGTAAGCAAATACGTTAAAAGGCAGGGTGAAGAGGGAGGGGGAGACGTGCTGAATGTTGATTTAAGTGACAGAAAAGACAAGAAAAGGGAAAATACTTTTAACTTGTGTGCTTGAAACGAAACACACTCTCTCCGACCAAAGTGAAAGCCATTTATTTCAAGGACACACCACCACCACCACTACTCTTCTCCCTGCTCTACTCAATCAATTACACACGGGTGGCTGCTGTCTGTCTGTGTCTGTCTACTTTTCGCAATGCAATGATGGCACTACTCTTATTTAGAAGAGTAGTTGGTAACCGTATAATACAGAGCATGTTTCAGTTCAAGTGGATAACACACACCCGAGTAACATTACTACATGCATGGCCATTATTAAGGTGAAAGTGGTTAAGTCTCTGACTGGGCAACTGACATATAAAAACGAATACAGCCAGGCTGCTGCTGTACGTATGCTACATGTAAACAAAAGTCTCCCTCTAATCTCCTTTCTCTCTCGCTCGCTCGCTCAGTTTATCTTTAGGTACTTCAATACAAATGCTTCTAAATCTCATTTGCAATAACACTAATTTTATTTGACTGAAATCAATATAATTGGCACTTACTTTCTTTTCTACTTTCCCAGTTCGTTGCGTTTCCCTTTTTGTTGTAAAAGCGTATAATATGCTTCTGTCAAGTAGCAGATGAATCCTACATGTATTTCTCCTTTTTTTAGGCTTTTAATCATAAAATGCAGACGTCAGCAGCATCGACGAACGTGTTTCTCTCGCTTTTTTTTACTGTTTATAAACCAACCGGAAACATGCCAGACTGCTCACTTCCAATTTATTTATTTTCTGCTGGCAATCACCGAGACATGTACTTGTAACAAAACTAGCAATAATTCTTTTAAAGAAAGAAGATATACATATACTGTAAATATTCGTTGCTCTCCTCACGTTGTCAAAAACTCGACTGCAGATTTATTTTATTCTTTTGTACTTTTGCTCTTGCAGAATACTTATAATTACTCAATTCTGTGGTCAAGGCCAGAAGCAAAATACCAAGTAAAAATGCAGCCAGAAAATACAATGATGATTTGTGGTCTATTTACGAAAATTGATACATGTTAAAATTCTAAATGACATACATACATATCATGTATTCAATGTAGGTTCTGCCTCGCCTACTGCGACGTATTACCACCAGCAAATAATCCAGTTATTCCTAGTTCCAATTAATTGCCTTTCACATTTCCGGATTTTTTATTTGGCGTCGCTAACAAAACAGTCAACAATTGTGCTTTTGCAAAAGTCTTGGAAGAGAAAGGAGAATTAGTCGAAAGTAGGTTTAGAGGAGGGCGGAGGAGAGGATAAAAAATTCGGGAAACACAAAAACATGCTTGTCAACGTGAGAAAAGAAATGTATACGTACGTATCTTATACGCAGCATTTGCTTATCATGATTTCACGGAATACCTACAAGTTAAACTATACTTAGGTAAAAAGAATTTGCTTGGTGAATGATGTTACAGAGAGATTGGAAGTTGGATGGAATGTCATTGTAACATGAGTGGAACGTCAAATAGTAGAGCTTTAAATACACATATTTTCAAGTTTGTACATGTAAACACAAGAAAACATCATTTTTACAGAAGAGCTCTTATTATCAATACCAAAGATTACATTAGCCTTTCCACTAATAATACAATTTGTAAGCTAGTTGTTATGTAAGGAAAAGCAGTAATATAACTAACCAGTACAAAGTACAAAATTGCTCACGAGCATTTCACCCAGTCAGCAATCGACGCATATTGCTAAATCACTTAATTTCAGACGATTTTTAATTTCCGCTGATAATGTCCAAGCATGAAGGATGGATGTTGGACAAGAACTTGGATAGAGAACACGTACTCCAATAGAAAACAAGGTTGATGATAGAACGACGACGAAAGAAACCAGACAAAATTATTCTCTTTTAGAGTTGTTATGATGGCTAGCTTTATATCTTATCTATTCAATTTATATTACTTCTTTGAGTTTTGATATGAATATTACAAGTGTGATTTCTCTAATCTTTTACTTTCCCATTGCCAAACCTTATGACTATGATGACACTCTCTAATACTTTGCAGATACATACTGAAGTCTAATTTCATATTTCACATTTATGATTTATGTCCAAAAATTATATTTTAATTAATTAATAGCACTGTACTCATGAGCCTTACCTGTATGTAATGTAATCCGGTTATGACCTTGTATATTTTTCAAGAATTCCAGTTTATCTCCAGATACTTCACAAACAAAACGAAATAATTTTCTTTGTCGATTCACTAAATCTGTTTGCACCTCTTTAGAAAATGTAACTAAACATATTCTTCACGTTATATATTTATTAAAAACAATACGACGGAAATTGTAATCACATCCAATGATATTTCGGCGCTGGCTTTTTTCTCAGAGTTAAATTTAAACTCTTTCACGTTCACTTCCTGGAAAATGACAAAATTATTCTTAAAAAATGATAAACACTCACACTCGTTTCATTTCTTTAAAAAGAGCATCACACTGATTTATTCAACAGATAAAAGATACAAATAATTATTATTCTCAACAAAAATTTGAGTGACGGGGCAGGAACAGGAAGAAGCAGGGAACTTGTTCTTACTGCTTCTTATTATTTATAACAGACTTAATGCAATACAATGCACACGTCTCTGATTAGCTCCTTATTAATATTATCATTATTATTACACAAGCAGCATGATGATGATATTGATATTTATCTTTTTATCCCTTCCCTTTCTAGAGTCCTCTTCGCCAACTAACTTTATTGCTACTACTATCAAACTATCAACTATGTATTTACTACCAACCAACTACTTACCAGTTTACCACCGCCAACAACAACCACAGTCAACAGTTAATTTTTTTACTATTGAATTTTTCACAATTTACGTACGTGTGTGTGTGTGTGGCAGTGCTTGAATTGGATGTAGCCAGATTTTACTACTTTTCAAGTATATTTAACTAAATCCTACCGCTCTCTACACTCACATCAACGACATCAACAACATGACGCCTCAAGAAAATTAGGTTTCCTTTATTTTCTGCTGTGTAACCGTCTACTGGTCTACTACTCTACACACACTTTAAAACAGCTTCTCCTTCTCTATTTTCCTCTACACAAATTTGATATACAATTTAATGTATAAAAAGTACATACACACACTCAATACACAACTGTTTTTCGCCAATCTGTCTATTTTTTCAAGGATATGTGCAATTTTATGATTAGACAAACTTATTTGCTTACTTACTTACTTGCTCAGCATCATCAGCAGCTCACAAAGCACAAATACAGGCAGGAGGAGAGAACAATAAAAGTTAAAAGGACTATATATTATGTTGTGCATCTGTTGTGTGAGGAATTAAAAAGAATATGCCTCTTCTTCTTGAACAAAATATATATTATTATTTGCCTTTAAAGATTCTTCCCCTTATCATTTTTTGCTTTAAAACTATGTATTATTATTTTGATACACGGACACGGAGGAGTTTAAGGTATATTAGTTATTTATTGTATGTATGATGTATGCAGAAAATCAAAAGACAAAACAAATCATCAATATTGCAGAGAAGTGGAAAAATATCTGTCGACGTTTTGACACGGTGATGATGATAAGGATGGAGTGGAAGTGAATGGGCTAAAAAAAAAGTTAAGGTATATTGGACTTGACGATCATGATGATGATGATGATGACTATGACGAGAATGAATGCAATGACGAAAGTTGAAGGATATTTCACCTGAAAGCTCTTCAACATATGAGATTGGCTGACAAGAAGAAGGCAAAAGCAAAAGTAGCAAGTTAGCAAGTAAGCTAAGCAAGCATAGAGCTGTGAAAAATAAAATATTGTGCGTAAGCAAGCAACATCAAGGAAAACATTACATGTTCAAAGAACAAGAACACATACACGTAATCTAGTAATCTCTTCATGTACTCTCCTGTGGAAATCCTCTAATGCATACATGGTTATCATATGAGTATCCCTTCCATATATGTATTATAAAATTTTAATATTTAAAAAAGAACATTGTTGAATAGAGATTATAGATTGACAATGAACAGTAAAAAACAACAATGCACAACACTGCACCGCACTCCTCCGGTGTACATCAAGAATGGATGATGATGTAGAAAGAGGTTTAAAGAACTTCTCTCTGAGTAGAATAATTAACAGACATGTAGCAAGTTTTTAAACTTGTCTGGTCCCTAATACAGTCACACACACAGCCTGTCTATGTACCGAAAGTATGGATTTGCATAAGGAATTGCAAAAATATTGATAATTGCATTTTATACAAGGCAAATTTATTAGCTATGTAGGCATAATAAAGTCCGTAGTCCTCTGTACTACACTGGCTGCGTTTTTTGCTTTCAATTTTTCATGCATACATGCAAAATATTGTATTTGAAAAATGTTATTCTTTTATGATTATTACAAATTTGAGGTAACTCTGCCATCTTTGTAATAATTATTGCATTTTTGGCTTTGAGATAAATGTACTTTTTAGCTGCAGGTTTTTAGATGGTGGTAGAAGCATAAAACAAGTTCAATTTTATATTTAAAGGGGCGATGGTAGGGTAGGCAGAAATTCAATTTTATTTTTTGGTTGACAAAAGTCGGAAGCCCAACCTGCTTAAAGCGTTTGTACAAAATATGATTTGTGTCGAGTTCTGAATGTGCAGTGGTAGAGAAGACATAGACATACAGATACACTCACATGCTCAAGGAGAGTTTATACATATGTGCACCTTGTTGAAGAGATTCCATTTTGCTGGTTAAAACTTTTACACTATTTTTTGTACATAACTCTCCGTTTGGATTGCAATCTCAGCTGGTTCTTCTGCCACACCATTATTACTGCATTGTTTTCTGGAAAGCTCAGAATTTGGATTTTAATTGGAAACTTTAAGGTAAGTTTTGAAAAATAAATAATTTTTAGTTGGTGTTTACTTTAGACTAATATTAAGAAAGAAGGTGTTAGTTAAAATGACCAAGAGTGAACTAATAATAATTATTGGTGTATCAATTTGCATTAGCACTAACAGCCAATTCAACCAAAACCGGTTATTTAAAAATATTGTGTAGTTTGGTTTGTTTTATGCTTTATTTCTCATGGAATAATTAAATTGTAAAACTAGATAAAACAGTTTCATTAATTATACATACGAGAAGGAATATCAAATATTTATATGGGTATATGGTTTTACCGCATGGGTGGTTGTTGGGTGGATTTATGTGAAACTTTGTAGTTTATACAATTTGTGAAATTTTAAATTTCTTTTTAGATACTAAAATAGAGATGGCCGCCAAACGAATTGCGTCCAGTTCCATTAACTGGACCGCCATGGCGGAGCGCGTTCCAAAGGATCAGAAACCGTTCTATAATGCACTCAAGTCCAGAAGTGACGGCTATCTTCGAAGGTAAATTTTTGTACTAAATACTCATGCTGATTTCGTCTACATCAATCCAGTCAAAAACAGATCATCCACAAAGACAAAATGTTGTTACACGTTTTTAATGTTTCCCTTCCGTCTTACCCCAGGGTTTTGTCAAATCCAGAGACAGCACCAAAGATCGACTTTGCTTCTTACAAATCCAAGATTCCCGTTGCAGGACTTGTGGATTCATTGCAAAAGCAGTATGAAGCCGTAAAGGTTCCGTATCCAGCTGATAAATTAACTCCTGAAGTCAACGCGCAAGAGAAAACAGCGGTAAGTCCTAGTAGTGCAGTGATAAGTTGACTTTTTTGGTTTTGTAAAAATAGCACAAATTTTTCATTGCGTTTTAATATATCATAATTCTAGATGCAACAAGTTCAAGCATTCATTGCCGAATCCAATACCCGCATTAAGGGGTTTGAGGCTAACGTCGCTAAATGGGACGATATTGGGTTACAAGAAAACCGATGAAGCCCATTAAGATTAGCCACTCCACGATTCTGATAAAAACATCATAGTTCATCTTTAAACAAATTAAAGTTAGTAGGAAGAGAAGAGAATGTAAATACCTAATCAACTTTTAGGCAGGACAAGGTGTCTGTTGTAATCGTCCTGCACAGTTTTCTTCTGTAGTCATTTATGAAAATTGCAAAAGTTTACATCTGCGGAATAAATACAATATTTGTGTTGATATTTATCAGTTACAATGCGCACATTTATTTCGACAATGTTTTATTATTACGAATTAGGGTAAAGTTTTAAAAATCATAACAATTATTATATCTCCGATCATTATTTTTTATGCATGTACCAAATTTGCATAATGTCAAGTTTAGCAAATTACAGCAAGCGAAAATCATCTTCTTTTCATTATTTTTTTCAAGTCACCCAACAATTTCATCATATTTTAAATTCGTTGTTCATTATTTTTACCAAATCTATAAGAATAACCAGTAAAAGTAGAAAAACCTTAACTAATTAAATAATTTTAATAAAAATTTTAATTTGCTAACAAGAAAGCTTTATATAGAGATACAAACTTTTACTCTAAAGGCAGATCAGAAGAGAACAAGAGGATTGGGGCAACACGAGGCGGTGAAGTTGAGATCTTTGATCCAAATCCAAACTATCTTGAGCCATTGCCAGAAAGATACTTTTTTGCCTTTTCTCTACATATTTATAGTCCACTCTCGTATGTTTGTTTACACTGCAGTACATGGTGAGAGGAGAGGACTTTTTGTTCTGAAAAACTGATTAATTTGAAGAGAGAAAATAAATTTTTTATCGGGTGACGTGATGTGAGGCTTTAAGTCTCACTCACACTTTTAATTAACATCCTTGTTAAATTTTTCTTCCTCTTTGGTAGTTATCCAACGTGGTCACCCGTTTGTTTATCATTTAGTCCTCCATCATCACAGTCAGCTGTTCATCTTATCTAGCAAATTTATAAACCGGTAAGTATAATTATCAGTAAACGATGCGGTTAATTAATTTTTATACAATGGATTTACTTACAGGCTTATTAAAACGCCTTTTAAAAATTTACATTAATTATACTTTGTTGTTCAATAGTAGTAGTTGAACAATATATTGCTGTTTGATAAGTTGTATTGGTTGGTGCAAATTTGTCTTTTCCGTTATAAATGTTTAGTTGAAATTAAATTTCGTTTTTTGTATTCATCATTTATGCATTGTTTTATAGTATTTCATCATGTCTGCTGGTGCAACTTTCAAGCAGGATTTGCCTCCACCTGGGGGTTACAAACCTATCCCTTATTTGAGAGTGCCTGCTAAGCAGTACTTTAGTGGTAAACAAACAATACTGACTGAGAATAACTGATGAAGCTTTTGAAATGTGAAATAAAATTATTATATTTGTTATTTTTACTTTGTTTTACCTTTTACAGGAATTCAAATGTTCATTATATTCAACATAATCCATTTTGGAGGCGCATACATTTGGATTACAGGTGAAAGAAGCCGAAGGAAACTTGTTGTTGAGGATAGGGCCGCACGTCTTGCCATGCAACCCATGCTGTTCGCTGAAAAAGACCGATTGTACGTGCACAAATGTTGTAATCATTTTCTAAATGATAATTTTCTTGGATGATTAGATCATGAGGCATTTTGATAAAAAATATATAGATATCTGAAACGCTGTCGCCGTCTTCGCGAGGAAGAGGAGGAGCTGATGAAAGACGTGCCTGGATGGGTTGTTGGCACTTATTGGGGTGAACCTATTTATCATACCCGCCCTAAAGATGAGTGGCAAGACATTCATGATTATGAATACTTTGCCCACTCTTCCACATACAAGTTAAAGTTTTATAACAATTTCTACAAATACTTGTAAACTCCACCTTTTCAACCTCAACACCTCCCAACAACATCTTTTATTAAATAAAATCTATACATTGCTCATCATGGTGGTTATTATGGAAAAAAACATGAACAGTCAAATAAGACGCATGACTTGTTTTGTGGTAGACGTTACATACGGGAAAATATGTATAAACTACAAATATATATGCCTGTAATTCTTGTGGCATTATCTTCACTGAAAGTTTTCGTTAGTCAGTCTTAGTTGATCTTGTAAAATGATACAAAATATGATAAAGTTACATTTTAGCAATAATAATTATTAAAAAATGTATCATCGCTTTACACGAAAAGATGAAAATATTATATTTGTTTGTTGCTACAAAACTTTATTTTTCATTTAAACATCGATTATCATGAACATCATCGATAAAATTGTAAAATTCAATGCAGTTCAGCAGTAGAACTTTTAATTAAATCCATTATTGACGTGTTTCTTTATTAGTATTATTAACTGTGCTAATGTGTGGTAAAAAAGTAAATTAAAACAAAAAATTAAAATATCTAAAACTGCATACAAAATAACCTCTACGTATTATCCTCTGCTACTTCTCTTTTACTACTCAAACTTAAAATTCATCAGTTAACTATTTAGGTTAAAACATCATATTATTTCTTTAAAATCACAGGCAAACATAACATTTCTATGAAAAATCATGAACTGCTACCTAACCTCCTCCCCTCCCCAACAACGATTAACAGCAATAGTAAGCGTCATCTTGTGTAATTTGTCTTAACAAAAAGTAACTACATTTAAAATGATCATGCAATATATAAATAAGTATTTTAAGTAGGTACTAAAGAAATGAAATCATCGACTAAAATAGATAAAGTAAAATAATTATAATAATTATCATTATGTACAGTAATATGTGCAGTGTGGACGGATAACGAAACATAAAAAAACGAAATACCTATATCGCATCTGGAACAGGAATACATCAATGGCATGGCATACGCGAAAAAATAAATACCGATCTTTTTAAAGCTTAAAAAATTACAATGTAAAGTGATTAGAATTTCTAGGAATTACATTCGCTACGTGTTGTTAAAGTGCCTTTAGCCCGCCTGTTCCTTCTTGATTGCTCATTTCTAGTGCCAATTTTTGAAGCTTCCTGTAAAGGAATCTTTTGATGCGACCCCACCATGTATGATGATCCATCAGCTTCTTGTCCATTTCCATAAAAGAGACAATGCTCAAGTTGCGCTCAAAGTCGGCATACAACTCCATTAACCTAGGATCTGCACTCAGGGTTAACGCAAGGTTTTCAAAGTCCGAGCCGAGCTGCTCTAATTCTTCATCAGATAAATCCTCCATAAGGAAGGCATCTTGCTGATCCGGGTTACGATTGTTAAAGGCTTTCCAAGTTTGCTGAAACTTTTCTTGACCCATTTCATCATACATGCGGCGAAGAAACTTGGGTATGTTTTCATTCTATTGAGAAGGAAAAAAACGAAATGATTTTTTAATAAAATTTCAGAAGCATTTTTTAATACAAATTTGCAATTTTTTAAATTGTAAGTAACGTTTATTAAAAAATATATAAATCTCTACCTCATGTTCCATTAAAGTCGAGCGAATATATCTAGCGTCTCCCATTCCCGCAAAGAGGACCGACGCCAGCGTGAAACAAAGGAGGACGCTTCCCATTGCGTTGCAATTTCCGATCATTTTGCTTTAATATAATATGATAACTTTTCTCGAACTTTCAACTTTTTTTTTGACAAAGTTACGTAAAGATCACTGATAATATGTGCGCCTTGGTATTTTACTTTTATTCTTAGTCAAACTTCTTTCCTGATTCTTTGCAGTTGTTCTGCTTGGTTTGCTTCCAATTGCAAGACTGTGCCCTCACGCGCTTCACGCTGGTGGTTATATGAGTGTTCTCAGATTTGATGATACAAATCAATCAATCAATCCTATTTTATGACCAGTCAAGAAGTTTTATCAGGATTTTTCTTCTTTTAGAGCAGAACACAGAAGGTGACTGTAGGTCGGCAGGAGGTCACTCGGTGATAACCTTTAAACAGACTGTGCTGGGTTTCAAGATTTTTCTAAAAGGTTATCTTTACTTCAGCAGCAGCACTGAATAAGCGACTGCTTTACAAGCGCGCAGCGTTAAATATAAAGTGTAAAATGTATATAAATATTTTTATAATTTATATGTATATCGTTTGTGTGCAGTAATATGGTTCGATGCTGTTCTGTTTAATCACAAAAAAAGTCAGGATGAAATGAACTAATTATCACTCTCTTCTCATGTTCTATCTTCTTTATCGGAGGAGAGCGAAGAAGGAATCACGCATCCCAGTAGTAGTATATTAATTACGATTAAATTTTAATGATCCGTCAAGATTTTTTTTTAAAGTTAAAATATTTAATCAAATTTCTTCTGAAAAGGTGGCTTGTTCTGCAAACGGCCTCTGTATTTATATTAAAATTGTAAGATTATTTTTTTTAATTTAAAAAAGTCGTGACAAGCTATCGTAATATTTTTCTGGTTCAATAGCTGCAGTTCAAAAATATTTCAAACTTTTTTCCAAATGTGTTTTCAAAACTTGAAAGATAAACTAAAAGTAAACAAGTTTAAATGTTTACGAAAAATGTACTTGAATGAAAAAAAAGTTATTTTTAGTTAGGCGAGACAAAAGTGTGTGTGTGTGCGTTGCGGTCGGTGTCAACAACGAAACTGATCTTGTCACGTCATATTTTATTTATTTATATAGGGAAACCGAAACACTAGAAAAAAAATCATTACAATCATGAGAAGGAAAGGCAAAATAAAAAGCGGTGGTGGGTAACTTTATTTCATCAGTCAGTCTTAAAAGTAGAGAGAGAGTGATCAGGACAGGACACATGTAAATGGAAACGTACGCCATCAAGACAGGATAACAGAGAGAAGACCCACGTTGTTGTTTATATATTTCTCCTATAAAATAATATACAATATGTATATACATAGTTTCTGCTTACACACACATTGACGATCTTTCATCATGATAAGAAGAACACAGGGCAAAAAAATGTTGACTACGATGACGATGATGATGAATGAATTATATAAAATTTATAGTAAGCCTTTAGCAATCTCATCTATACCATCCTATAATTTGCTTTTTAGTAGTAGTAGTAGTTGTGGAAAAATTGTAGAAATTTGGTCGTTTGATTACGTTGGTTGGTGGTGGTGGTGCCGTGACAAAAGGCCCATCATCATCGTCATCCTCGTCCCAATCTCAACTCAATCCAATTTTTTTTTCATTCTGGGAAGCCGTTGATGATTCAATGAAGTGGAAAGAAAAGGGGAGACAAACTACGCATTTAAGAAAGCCGTAATCTCAGCGCATTCTTTATATAAAACATAGTGTCCAATTCATTCCATTTTGGTTTTATAAAGATGAGATGTTTGAAATGTAAAAAATACTATAAATATTTGTGTGCTGCTGTAGAAAGTTGATTAATTCATATATATATACAATATACATATACAATACAAAAATATTCCTAAGTTTGTAAACATTTATAGCAATTTTTTTCTCTTTGAACTATTATTAACTTGCTACGTTAAAAAAATTACTACGACTTATCATTTTCATTATTATCATATCATCACATGACTGCAATTTTTTTTCGTGTGGATATGTAAAGTGTAACAGGTCTTCTTCTTCTTCAGCAGCAGGGGCTAGGCCAATTAACTGACACAATAAGCCGCTGCTGGAAAAGACGCGTAGTTTCACAGGGAGCTTTTGCTTGGAACAAATGATGAGATGAATCAATTTATGGGATGGCTTGCATAAGCCAAAAATGTCAGATCGTCATAAAAATTTCGTGAGTAAGTATGACATTAAACAAACTTAAACTTTCTCACATGGGAATTGGGAATACGTAATAATAATTGCATATAAGTACATATGTGGCGGCCAGTTAACATTATACTAGCCCAGCACCATTCTTTTTTCATTTTTCATTGAACTCATCTTCATCACGAGATGATCCGTTCGTTCGTTGCAGTCATCCGTATAATTTTTTTTATTAATTTTATGACCATTTACATACAACGATCATGCAGACTAGGCAACTTTCTTTGAATCAAGAAGAAGAGAAAAAGCGAACAAGTAAAGAATCAAAAGAATAAAATAAGAGGGTAGGGCAACATCTTTTTTCACGATAATCATCGTCGTCGTCGTCATTTCCATTTATCGTCAATGCCTGCTGCTGCTGCTGGCGTGGTGGCTATTAAACTTTTCCCTTACTGAAGCCACATGGGTCATACACTCAAAACTAAACTTCACTACTCGTCCTTTCCAAGGATTTTTAGGAAAAATACCTACCCGTTTTGTTTAAATTGGTACGCAATTAATTTAGTGCGCTTAAAAATTTATATTCTATTCTAAGAAAGATTATATATAGCGTTCCGATTTTAGAAATGATTCAACAACAGCAATTTATTTTAATATTTTGCGTTCATGATGATGATGGGGCTTTACATTTTACATACAATGTACCTCATCGTCATTAACTGATTATACCTATAGATGGGTAACTTAAAAGCTTGAAAATTTCACGTTTAAATTATAAATATATCATTAGGTATTTGAACATTCAAGACATACTTTGAGAAATCTACATTTTCATCAATTGAGTTAAATGCGTTAAAAAATGATTCATATGAATGATAAGTGCAGGATTTATGGCTCAGATGGTGTCAGTTCAATATTGGCCAGTGTCATTTAATCTAAAACACACGGACGTACGTAACATGTCCTCTATTACAATCATAGCCTTATATTGCCTTGTTAATGGTGTTGTTAAATCAATGAACTTTACACTGATACCCCCAACTAAAAAGTATTATCATTAATTTGAATACCTATGAACTATGCACTCATTCGTAAAAATAGTCCTTAATTTCTGATCCTGATTCCTTGTCATCGTGCAATGTGCAGTATATCTTCTTGTCTTGTGTGACGGACACCGTGAAAGAAGCGTTAAAAATACTGGTGAAGGTCGAATGTGTTAATTTTTAAGCTGTTTGACTTTACAGGATTTAAACTATCGGAGAATATCACACAATAAATATAAATATAATTTAATATGCATATATTTGACTTGTGTCCGCGTTCCAGCTACTAGCTTTAGCTTATAATAATTAATACTAGGAATAATCATTAAAATGACTGCCTGCGAGCTTTTAGCATTTTCAGGCAAGTAAAATCTTCCATTAAATTAAATTATTAATGATGCAGGTTTGGATCTGTTGGAAAGGTTGACGAATCAAATCACCTTGCCCTGAGGATGTAATTGGATATGAGTTGATAATTTGAATGAGATTCTTTTTTGCATAGTATATAAATATGATGATGATGATGATCATTATTGATGGCAGCCTGCATGTCTCTTCTCTCATCAGTAATAAAATAAATATACTTTTTTTGATGTTGACGATGAGACATCTCATCGTGTGGAGTGGATGACGCAAATACACAAAGTGCACTAGCAATTTATTCTTGGCAATAATTTTAAAAGGAAGGGTGATAGAGTTTAATTATTATTGCGGTTGTAAATTATTCGATTATAGCTATAAGAATGCAGATGAATGCAAGATCGCTAAACCCAAGTAGGAATGAGGAACAAGAGCAAAAAAGCGCTGACGTGATTGCAATCAAATATACTACGAAATGGCATGTATATATAAAATATTACAACATACATGTATATAGTATACGTAGAAATGCAATTAAAAAGTTGTAAAGTTTTTTTCAAATAGGTATACTTATTTTACCTAAGGA